>PVKN010020698.1:0-15830 GCA_004027915.1 Capromys pilorides
TTTTTTTTTGTGGGAGTGGGGTTTGAACTCATGACCTTGCACTTGCCAGGCAGGCACTTGTGCTACGGAGCTATCTCCCCAGCCCTGTAGGTATCTTCTTCTGCAGATAGAGTAGAGTTAATAATCCTATTCTCACTGGCATTGTGGCTTTCCGAGTACTTCATGGTTTGTTCCCTGCCCTGCAGTTTAGGCCCCTTCTGAGCCTTGGAGTCCAGAGCTCTCTTCCTAGGGGTGGCCACCATGTAGGGTTTGTTTCCTGAAAGGTGACTCTTGTTACTCAGGCCCAGGGAGTGTCAGACGTCCGTGGCTCGGCTATCATGCTTCCTTCCAAGCACTTCAGGATTTGGTACCCGATGCTGGGAGACTTTGGTGGGGCTGGCCGAGGGTCGGATGCTCTGATGTTGCTTCTTGCAGGAACCCTGACCTCCTGGTGTCTTCACCACTTCTGCTATGGCTGCCATGCTGTGTTTTCCAGGTTTCTTCCTTTCTGGGTCTTGTGCTCTCCGAGGTCCCAGGCTTGGGCTTATGGCCCTGAGTTAGCAGGTGTCCCGAGGGAAGTTTGTTCAGGGTCTCTCAGATTTCTGTTTTCTCAAACTTTGCAGAAGGTGCATGTGTGTCTGTGTCTGTGTGTGTGCGCATATATATGTGTGCAGTGTGCATGTGTGTGTGCATGTGTGTGCCTGCATGTGCGTATGTGCGTGTGTTATCTCAGCTTAAAGTTGTTATCAGCGTGATCACTGGTTGTCACCATGAAGCATGAATGTGAACATTCTGACCCAGGCGGTCTCTGGAACAGAGAAGCAGGTCACTTCCCCAGTTGTTTTTGGGGGGCAGGTTGGGACAGCCACTGTAAGTACAGATGCTAAGTGTGCTGCTGACCATCACAGTTTCAAACAAGTCCATTCCTTAGACTACCAGTAAGATTAACATCTGGAGACCCCTGCAGCCCCTGGCTTCAGCCGTGAAGAGGCTGTGGAGAAAAGGCAGGGTGAAGGGAGGGGCCTTGATTGTCTGCAGTACTGAAGTACCTTGGACGCCAAGCTGGGACCAATATACGTTGGTGACCCCGCAGCCACTGAGATAAAGGGCTCTGGGGCTGCGCGTGGTCTCATGACCCATGTTGAAGGAGGCACGTGGTGTCTATGTGTGTCTCTGGTATGGGGCCGCTTCACACAGGGCCGTACAAACAGGCGGAAGAGGCCTCTGGTCCACTTCCCTGTGCCCCTGGGCTGCTAATTCAGGACCCTATTTCACAACTGGATGATGTTTCAGAGACACTAGAATAAACCCAGCCAAATAAACCTCAGTAAAGTCAAGAAACGAAGACCTTCTAAATATTGATTATGTATTTGCTCCTAAATCCTAGCTGGCCATGTTATGATTGAAAATGAACGTGGCAGTACCTCTGAAGATTGGGGCGGCTAGAGAAAACAGCGTCACTTCATTATCAGATGTTGCTCTAACTGCCCTCCCCTTTCACTCGTACAAACACGGCGAGCATGAAAGAATTTATGGTGACTGAATAACATAAAAGCAGGGCACCAAGTTCAACCATCAGATGAAATAAACAAAAAAGCAAAACTATGGCAGTTAACTACACTGAATATTTTTTGAGTCCTTTGTTTTTGAAAAGTAACTGGGAAGGTTTGGGAGATCACCACCCTTTGTGTTCCAAGCAGTGGCTAAGCTCAGAAGATGATTCATATTTTAAGATAAAGTCTGCCTCCATCAGGGTTATCTGTCACCCAAGATCCTAGGTCTCCTTTCAAAGAGCTCCGGGAAGAAAGGTCCTCCTGCTGCAGCAGCCTGAGTCAAGCCAGCCCTTGTTATCGTAAGCATTTTATCCTTGATGGGCAAGAGAGATGACCTTAGTAAGTATATGACTCGTGTCATTGAGGAGTGTTACCTGTATGATAAATGCGGACAGTAATGTGCAAAAAGCAACCTGAGTTATTCAGGAAAGTGTAAGAAGAAATGCTGAAAGAATCAGCATTACATGGCTGAGGGATTTGCTGATGGTCTGAATGGTAGGTGGGAAGGTTCTTCAGGACAGAGTGTAAAAGGAAAAAGAAGAGCACATATTCACACAGTGAGAGGAGTCACATGGGAGATCCGCGAAGAAGTGCAGCATCCGTGGACCTGCAGACCTACAGGAAGAACGGGAAGAATGCACGAAGCCGCCTTCAAAGCAGGAGCTCTGGGTGCCTCGGAGACGCCTACTCTAGACTCAGAGTTTTCCCAAGAGCCACGGTGAAATATCTTGGGGGGGCAAAGATTCACCTCTATCTCCATTGATTCCACAAGAAGACATCCTAAGCCCTCTGGAGTCAAACTGCTGAAGAGGTTAGGTCCAGAGTCAAAACACAGGAAATAACGTAAGTCATTTCAATGGGCAGTGGCATCAGATAACGGGGGGGACAGCTGACGTGTCAGTGCAGGCCTCCTCAGGCCTCTACACTTCCTGTGAGCTTCGCTGGGACAAAGTGCGTGTTCCTCCTGAGTCTGAGTTCCAGGGATGCTAGATGGCTGCCTAGGGCAGCACAGCTGGTGGGTGAAGGGAAGAGGTCCGAGTCCCGGAGAGCCACCAGCAGCTTTGGTCTGGATCAGGAGCTGCAGCTCTGCGGGTAAAACTTAGCCACGGTGCAGGCAAAACAAACCTGACTTTGGCCAGGCCAAGAGGCAGACACATAGCTTGATGACGTCACATAGAGGCGAAAGTAGACGCAGAGCACTGGACTCATAGGTGCTGCTGTGGCTCAGGGCGGGGCGCAAAGCATGGAGGGGGGTGCTGACATGCAGAGCAGGTGGTAGGCCACTCTGGGGGAATGACAGGCAATGTGCAGACCACCGAGCAAGGGGCGGTGTCCCCAGCAGGCATCTCTGTCCTGCCTCCAGCCCCACTTGACCACTTAGAGCCAGGTGCAGATCAGAGGTGACTCCAACTGGGTCAAAGAGTGGGACTTAAATGCCAAATTTAAAATATTCGATGAAAGTATGCAGGAGGGAACCTTTTTTTGTGTGTGTGTGTGGGACTGGGGATCAAACTCATGACCTTACACTTTCCAGGTAAGGTCCTTACTTGTTCCACGGAGCTATTTTTCCAGCCCTTGACAAAAGTATGTAGCAAAACTTAATTCCAGAATGAGTTGTTTTTGGAGGAAGCACAATATTGAGAATTTGGACTTCACAAAAAGTACAAATAATTTTAAGCAAGTGGAAGGCAGCAACCTAGACTGGTGCAAGTATCTGCTATTAATAAAGAAGGGAAAAAATTTCAATTTCAGCATAAGGCAAACAAGTGAACCTTAAAAACAAAAAGTAATCTAAAGTTGAAAAACCAATTTAAGGAAGATGAAATACAAATAAGTAGTACAAACATAAAAAGAGACATTTTAATATACAGGAAAGTAAGGGAATACAAATTAATAAAACTGGGTCCTATTTTCTTGTCCACTAGTTATGAGGAAATGAAGACCATTTAAAATACTTGAAGGGAGTCTGGTGGTCCCAGCTTAGCCTGAAGACTGCCAGGGAGACCTGGAAGGCTAGCTACATCCCCAGCCCTGGGCTGCCAGGGAGGCCTGGAGGACTAGACCCGCCCTCACCCCTGCAGGAGTTCCATGATTGGCTTCTTGCCTCACCCTGAAGACTGTAAAGGAGACTGAAGCCCTAGCCCAGGACCCCAGCCTTCCCACCAGTATCTGCTGAGTCCTGCTGCTCCTGTTTGACCTGAAAACTGCAAGAGTGACCTGGTAGGCTAGCCCCGGCCCATCCGGCCTTCCCACTGGACTTTGCTGATTCAGCAGCCCTCCATGCCCTGAAGACCACCAGGGAGCACTGACTACCACAGTGACCTGCAGGAGCCTTGGGGAGCGTGATCCTATGCCAAGCCACCATCCAGAGCATCTCAGGTGCTGTCAGCCTGCATGCACCATCATCAAATTCTTCCTGAACTGCGGCTGGCCCCCCTCTTCTTAATGAGGTAGAAACCACATTGGAACCCACACCGCAGGAGCTTTCTGGAGCCTTCCCTGCTCTCCCACACTCTGGAGAGCATTGCTGACCTGCACCTCACACTTCTACCATCACTAAAAATGACAAAAGAATGAAATAGCAAGCAGCCTCAGACCTCTACCCACCCAAAACAAGTCTAGCACACAAGGTCATAGAAGAACTTGGAAATCACATGCCTGAAATCTCTGAGATGACAGCAACTGAAGGAAAGAAACAACTCCATCAGGCTATGGAGGAAATCAGATCAGAAATGATCCCTCAGGTAAGAAAAGAAATGACAGCAATTATGAAAGAAATGTTCAATAAATCTAGGGAAGATGCAGACAAAAAAAAAAAAAAGAGAAGGGAGTAGGAAAATGATGGAAACATCAAATGAACATCTAGAATGCATGAAACAAATTCAAACAGATATCCAGGACATTAAGAATTCCACTGAAAGCTGGCAGAATCACTTAAATGAAACAGAATGTAGAATTTCAGACCTTGAAGATAGCATAGAAGCTAGAGGGCATGAAAGAAAACATCTCTCAAGAATACTGAGAAACTAGGGAATAACAATACAACACCCTCACGATGATGCACAGAAAAATATGACTGACAGGTATCAATGGAACAGCTGCAGATAACAAAAAGACATAAAGAATGTTTGCAGAAGTAGTAGTAGAAAATTTCCTAAGCATGCGAAAATAATCTGACATACAGATAACTGAAGAATGTAGAACTCCAGTTAGCTATAATCAAAATAAATTGTCACTCAGACACATAATAATCAAAATCCCAGAAACTGGGCAAGAGAATAGGATATTAAAACTTGTTAGGGAAAAGAAACAGATTACCTATAATGTAAAGCCCAAGAGAATCATAGCAGATTTTCAACATAGACCATCATGTCAAGAAGAGCTTGTAGCAAGTTATTTGAGGTCCTGAAAAAAATAAATTTCAAACCAGATTGATATATCCTAAAGAACTATCCATTCAGTTTAATGAAGAAATTAGATACTTCCATGACAAAGAATAGCTGAAGAAATTCAGCACAACAAAAGCAACACTACAAAGAGCACTGACATATTTTAGAAAGGCACAAAGATGACCACATCTTAAACAACAACAGAAGAGAACAACCAAGTAGACAAACAATTAAGTAAAGGGGAAAAGGAGGAACCCTACAGTGAGAAAACAGCATGCCAGAGATAAGCCAGTACATATCAATTATCACTATTGATGTAAATGGCATTAATTCACCAATCAAAAGAAGCAGAGTGGATAAAAAACAGAATCCAATAATATGCTGCATACAAGAAACACATTTAACTTAGAAGGAAATTAGTAGGCTGAATATCAAAGGATGAAAAACAATACTCCATGTGACAGAAACCCAGAAAAACACTGGGGTAGCTATTCTGGTTGCTAATAATGTGAACTTCAAAGAAAGTGGGATTAAAAGAGACAAGATAACTACATACTTTTAAGGAGCAAATTGCAAGAGGCAGAGATAACAATCATAAATATATACGCCTCCAATGTAGGAGCACCCAACTATATAAGACAAATTTTAACAGACATGAAAAATCTAATTAGCAATAACATAATTATACTGGGAGACTTTCACACCCCATTGGCATAAAGAGATAGATAAACCACACAAAAATGAACAAAGAAATAATAGAACTAGGGTCAGGCCTGATCACTCAGCAGACCAAAGAGCCTGCTTAGGCAGAGCACAGTGGGCCGTGTTCGATCCCTGGTGTGCTGTGTTGACCCTGTCACCAGGGTGCGCTGAGATGGTGATTGAAACGGGGCACAGAGGCATGTGTCTATAATACCAGTGCTTGGGAGGCTGAAAACAGGAGGATTACTACAAGTCTGACCTACTTAGTGAGATCCTGTAGACCTTATCCTAAATAGAGGAAAAAACGAAAGAAAGAAAGAATAGAACCAAACTCAACTTGTGAAGAAATGGACTTAGTAGACCTTTGTAGAGTGTTCCACCCAACAGTGCCAGAACACACATTTTTCTCAGCTACTCATAGGCCCTTCTGCAAAATATATTGATCATGTACTAGGACACAGAACAAACTTAAGAAGATGCAAAGGAACAGAAATTATTGCATGCATATTATCTGACCATAGTGCAATGAAACTCGAAAATATTGAGAAAAAAACCAGCAAAACTACATAAACACATGAAAATTAAATAATATTCTCCACATTATTGGTCGTTCAAGAGCTGCAAACTAAAACAACATCGAGAGACCAGCTTGTACCAGAGGGAATGGCTGTCATCAAGAAGCCCACCGGTAACAAATCCTGGGGAGGCTGTGGGGAAAAGGAAGCGTTTTTGCTGTCGGTGGGACTGCGGGCTCTCCCTAGGGTGAGGATGGTACAACCATTATGGAAATCAGTATGGCAACTCCTCAGAAAGGCAGGAGTGCAGGTCGCATGCAAGCCAGCTGTTCCCCTCCTAGGTATTTTTCCATAAGAACGGAAATCATCATACCACAGTGATATATGTGCACCATGGTTATAGCAGCACAATTTGTCCTGGCTGTCATGGAAACAGCCCAAATGCCCATTAGCTGAGGAATGGATAGAGGAAGACGTGGTATTTTTGCACAATGACTCTATTATTCAGATACAATAAAATATAAATTTGAGGCTTTTGTTGCTAAATGGGTGCAGATAGAGACTGTATTTGTAAGTGAGGTAAATCAGATCCACGTGTGCAAGCGTTGCATTATCTCCCTGGTGTGAAAAGCAGGGAGTAATGAAAATCTAAAAGGCGCAGCAGGCACTGTGAACGAGAAAGAAACTGTTAGTGGGAAGGGAAAAACGGGATAAGGAAAGGGACAAATGAAAGACAGAAACAATTATATATAGGTATAGATGTAGAACTGTTGTGATAATTGCATTGACCACTGTTGCTGGCCTTTTGAAAGAAGTAAATGCTTAAAATTCTTTTTCACTCTGATTTTTTTCCCTCTTTTGAGTTTCTCATAACTTCTTTATTATTGTTTTATTTATTTATTTTTCTTTAAATGAATCTTACACATTTATATTTGGTAATCTGAACAACTAATTTGAAGATGCCGTCATTTAATACAGCAACCATTGTTGAATTCCTATTTTTTTGTTTTGTGAAATGTTGAACCATTTCTAATGTTTTATTTACATCACTATTTTGTATTCTTTAAAAATATAAAAAATAAATTATGTGAAGTGAGGATGAGGAAGGAGTGTCGATTGCTCTCCTTCCCTTCTGGTGGGAAGGGCGGTGGATACAACCTTTGGAGCCAGGCTGGAAGTTTCTCTCGATGTTCACTTGATAATGCGAATTTTAGAATTTATTCTCCCTGTGTCATTATTCTTGTGCAAAAGGAAGCACATGCAGGAAAGTGTGTTTGAATATTAGTGGGAGAAAAATGTAGGCAAAGTTAGATGCATTATGGGACACCGTGAAGCATTTTTTTTTTTTTTAGAAATGCATCTTTTATTATAGAAAATGTTGATTATTTTGATAAAATGATGGAATACCTCCAACCAAATGCCAAATGTGAAGGAACAAAAGACAATTATCCTGATATGACTTAATTTAAGAAAATCAAAACTGACTTCTGATATGAACCTCTGCGTTGTCCCGAGGCTCGTGTGGTGGAATTTGATCCTCAGTGCCTGGTCTGTTACGGTGGGGGTTTAGGAGACAACCGAGCCAGGATGGGAGGACTCTGTGGTGGGTGGGGTTGGCGTCTGCATGAGGGTCCACGGGAGCCATTGCTGGGTGCACCCCCACCTGAGGCCAGGGCCGGGGCATCCTCTGTAAAGCCTAGAGAGTCTTCTTGGGCACCCAGTGGGAACCGCCTGGGCTTCGGATTCATGGCTGTCATGATGCTGCGGACGCCAGCGTGCCAGCTGGAGGACACTCGTGCAGGCAGCCTGGACAGGGCAGGGCACCGGCCCCACAGTGATCTGCGGAGGAATTTGCCTCTGGTAGCTCCAAGGTACAGGTGAGGCCTGGGCAAAGAAGCCAGGGCTCCTGGGGACCCTCAAAGCTTCCTTTAATGAACTGTGCTTCATTGTAAATTTTTAAAGAAAGGGAAAGCATTCTTATTTTAAAAAGAAAAGAAGAACACTCACGTTCTCCATGGCAAAGTGTACCTGAACCATCTACATGGGTGAAAGAGTTAGATATGGTAAAGATAATCAAAAAGATCCGAACAGTTTCTCACAATTAGAAAACCATGGAAGAGAAAGAGAGAAAGAGGGAGCAACTGGAAACGAATCACCCAAGAGAGCATTATGTTTGCATAATAATTCAAGCGTATTTTACAAAACATGTTAACAGTGGCTATTTCCTGAATGACTATATTTTCTTTTTCAAAATTTTTGTTGATTTTCAAATTTATGTTTTTGGTACAGGGTCTTGCTATGCAGGTCAGACTCATAGTGATCCTCCTCTTTTAGCCTCCCCAGCTCTGGGATTACAGGCGTTTTCTCTGGCCAGCTCGGTGCTCCTGGGGAGGGGCCAGCATGCCATACGACACTAGGGAACAAACCTGGGTCCTTTGCACTTGCCAGGCGGGTGCTTAGACCGCTGAGCTATATCCCCAGCCCTGAATGACAATATTTTCTACTTACATATTTTAGAAATTTTCCTTCCAGAGCAGCTCCAGTAGTGGTTTGCTTCATAATAAAGTGAAACTCTGCAGCATTGGCATCTTCTATAGCAGCTGTACGGTAACCCGGCTTCCGAGATCAGCCGCTGAGAAGTCTGTGCCCCATTGTCAGCCTAAGGAGGGGCTCAGCAAGGCCCAGCTGGGCAGGATGGCTCTCCTCACATATGTCTGCGTTCAGCGTGATGTGTCAGGGTGGCCCTCAGCACTCTGCCTGGGAGCTGGACATGGACTGTGCTTGCTCTGCACTCGCCTGCCTGGGGAGAGTGTGCCCAGACCCGACCTCTCTCCTTTGCACGGTTTGGCTCTTCTGCTTTAGGCCTGCACTGGTCCCCAGGTAGGGTACTGTGCTCCCCATTATGAGTGAAAGGGTCCTGGCCCACCAGGAGAGACGGGTCTCGCTGCAAGGCTGCGAGGGTCCCCACACCTGGGTAACCCCAGGAAGTACAGGGAAAGACCCCTCCAACTTCCCTGTGTCTTTGTTTCTGGCACAGACACCTGGCAGGTGCTTCGGATTCAGGGCACCAGGCCAGAGGGCAGAAGAGAGACCCCTGGCTGCTCAGATACAGCTCCAGTAGGACTGGAGGGCAGAGGCTGCTGGGGGCGTCACTCCATCCTGTGTCCCTCACTGGTTGCAGGCTTCACCTGCAGGACTGCAGCAGGCTGCTTGGAGGACCAGGTCTCCACAGAGCAAAGGTTAAGCCAGGCTGTCAGCATGGCCCGATTACCTCTAGTGGTGTCCATGTATAAAAACAGGAGAGGAAACTCCTGGATGCGCTGGGCTGCTCATGCAGAGACACACCGGTGACCCAGAGAGGGCTCTTGGGAGGTGTTGCCAGGCCAAGGACAGAGCCTCGGCTTCCAGGATGAGTCCAGGTTAACAAAGGAGACTGCCTCAGCCTCCTGTGTCGCTGCAGCAAAACCCCTGTGCTGGATAATAGACTGAGAAAAGAGGTTCGCGAGGCTCACTCTGCCAAACACTGTGACACCAGCATCTGCCCCAGCCTCTCTGCCAGCATCACAGCTTCTCAGAGAAGTGGGCCAATCACAGGCAGGAAACACCCCCCCCCCCCTTGGAGTTCCCCAACTTTGTGACTGAGCACTCCCATGAGGACCACACTGTCGGCACATAATCACCTTCCACCCACCCATACTTGAAGATGTCCCCGAAACCCCAGGGTTGCTGTCCTGAGACCATGGAGAGCCACACTGCTGTTTGGGAGAAAACACCGAGGGCCCCTGGTGACCGGAGGCCAGGAATCCCAGTGGTCACTGAGCATCTTAAAGAAGAGAGGAGAGGAGAGCTGAGTTCTGGACGTGCTTGGTGCTCTGTTCAGCAGCTAGGCCTTGGGGTGTCTATAATTGTCCACTTCCACTGACTCAATTGTAGTGTGTGTCTCCTGCACTCAGCCTGAGGAAATCTCACTTCAGCTTTTGTAACTGATCTTCCTTTCCAAGTAATTCTCCCCAGTAAGTAATTGCGTAAAATTTCTGTGAGTTTTGACCTCTGCAGTACTGTGCTCCTTAGATGATACCCATGTGGTCCCCATCCTTTCTGAGGTCTTTGCTATTTCATAGCTTTGGGGACATTTCGGCCTTGATCCTCTGTGCATTGCGTGGCTCTGTATTTCATCTGCTTTGTTTGTGTGTCCCTGTGCTTGGCCGTCACGTCGTCTGCGCGTGAGCGTGTCTGATCCTCCCTGAAGAGGCAGGCACAGAATCCAGTGCCTATGTGTGGTGCACGGAGCTCCTCACCCAGTCAGTGCCTTGTGCCCACCGTGGCCATGGTGAAGGTGACCCTGTAGTGCACCAGGAACCAGCTCTGTGCTGCATCTTTATCAGTGGTGGCTTTTACTTGCAGGGACTACAGATTGCTTTTCGACAGCGCGGACCTGATTTTGTTAGGGTTACGGTCTAGTATGCACGTGTGCGTGTGCACACATATGCACACACACACACACACACACACACACAACTTCTTTTGTTATTTTCTTCATTAGCAAGAACCATAAAATAACCGTAATCTTTTCCTGGTGCATTCAGAATCCGCTGCGTGAAGAATGTACTTACGTTCCAGAAAGCTTTATAAAAATCCGAATGGCAGTGCCACCGTCTTTTGTGCTTGTCATTGTCTTCTCTAGGCTTTGTCACTTCCATGGCAACACACACTGTATTTTACTTTGTGTTTAAAAATTATTTATGCTGAGCCATAAACTAGACTTTTTATGAATATTCAACAATGCCTTCCGAGTGGCAAAATGTTCCAATTCTCATCTTAAATCCTTCCCACACACGACTTCTAAATTAATCTTCTGCGCTTCAGCTCTGATCCTGTGGCTGCTCGCCTCAAGCCAAGCAGCAGCTCCAGGGGTTGATCGCCCTCAGTCCCTGGTGCTTCTGAGCCTGTGTCCCGGACACCCTTGACTGGACTCGCATTTACCACCTTCTGCCAATCCCTAATGTCATCTTGCTAAGACGGCAGAGTACAAGTGATGTCAACGGTAATGACATCACTGCGCGACATGGAGCCGGTGCCAGCCGAGAGTGCGATGCTGCCCACAACCCCACGGCCCAGGTTCCTTCTCTGCACTGTCCTGGCCTTGTCCTCTTGTCCTGGTCATTCTGGGAGGCCGCACTGTGTTACAGGGTCTCATGTGTAAAAGATGGAGTGGGCCAGTGCTCCCCATAGGTCTGGTGTCAAAAGTGACAGGAGCCAGGGGTTTGGCCTCAGTGAGCACCTGCACTGGGGTCAGCCAGGGTGGCCCGCGAGCAGTCTGGTTCTGCGTGGGACACCAGCAGCCGGAAGCCCTGGTGGCGTAGAGTGCGGGTCTCTGGGAGAAGGCAGTGCCGTGGCAGAGGTGCCAGCCCCGGCCCTGCTGCTCTACTGCTGATTGCAGCCCCGACCGAGAGTCCTGCATTTCGTGTTGCTGTAACAGGTGCAGAGGCATTGGTTCAAGATAAAGCCCTAAATCCAGCCTGTGCCCAGCTTTGTCCTAAGTCCAACTCAGGGAACTGAGATGCACAGGTCTCAGCTGGGGTCTTTCCGGGCGCCCCGCGGCCAACACCCAAGTGACTGCCTGGCCAGACCTTCTGCTGCCCTTTTGGAAGGCTGAGCCGGTTAACAAGTGGGGAGGCCTAGAAGTGCTCATCACCTGGGGCTTTCCTTAGCACAACCCAGCCCCGCAGTGCCAGGAGGGGGCAGGGTGGGGGTGCTGCTTTGGGGCTTCACGAAGCCCCGCTCTGGGGTCACCCCCTCATGGCTCATCCTGTTGCATTCCGCATGCCTGGCTCGTGGAGTCGTTTTTATTCCTGCGTCCTTATTTCCACTCGTGGTTTTGATTTTTCTAGTTAGTGAAAATGTATTTTCTTTCATCAATTTTGAGTAGGAGTAGAAGATGTAAAACTATTGATTTTAGGGGAAATCAAAGAGTTGGATTATATTTTGTTCACCAATTAAAGAAAAAACACAAGAACAACTGAGAATTTTAATAAGACTATTTATAGTTTTCTTTGAAGTAAATTGGTTATAAGGGCATTCCTCTAGGCAGGTATTTGCTGTTTAAATTTTTAATCATTCATTTATTTTATTATTCTGTGTCGGCAATGCATCATGGTGACACTCCCGGGGGGCGGGGGGAGCCGGTGCCTGGGCACCCCACGCCTCAGTCCTGTGCCCTTTCCTCCCCTCTCTTTCCGTCCCTCGGTCTCCTTTCCAACATAAAAGATCCGATTTGTCTGTTCTTATACATGAAAGCATTAAGTGTGTTCTTTTTTAAAAAAATGTAAAACACCTTTATTTATTTTTAAAGTAGCTTTTTTTTTTTTTTTTTTTGCGGTACTGAGGATTGAACTCAGGACCTTGCGTTTGCCAGGCAGCGCCTGTGCCGCGAGCTATATCCCCAGCCCCCAAAAGCATTAATTTCATAAATGCAATATTGCAATAAATATTAGAGTTTGTATAGATCTGAAAAGCAGCCCCTGAGCTGTTGTTGCGTGGTGCGGCCCCCTCCCCCCCAGCACGTGTTTGCTTGGGAGGGCCACGTGCTGACTGCGGCTCAGGCATGCGCGTGCCGCAGAGTGGAAGCGTGGCCCTAGCCGGATTTGCTTCCTCCGTTTTTTACAGGAAGCATTAATTATTTACTCACTGGTTTAATTGATTTGAACTGTACCCAATATAAAACATAAAAGAGACTTTGAAGTAGATTTAGGACGTAAAGAATTTAATCTCTTGAGTAGGGTTCACTAGCGATCTTTCTCCCAGGTGCTCTACTACCTCCAGGCAGCACAGCCAGGAGAGATCTGTATATTAATTCTGTCAGTATTTACATTACTTCAAATGCCATGCAAAATTGCAATAACTGAAATGCTTTTTCTGATGTCACTGAATGACTGAAAACAGACATTGATCTGAATAAGACTAAAAAAATAATTATTCTCTTTTAATGAGTGTCCTTTACTTTCCAAGATAAGTATGTGCTGTTTGTTTGCTTTTATTTCCACTTTTGGTCCTGCCTAAGAAGTGTGTTTCCTACTAACATCACCAACTTTGAGTACTTAGCATAATAGCTTTCAATGCTACCGTCAAAAATTGATATTTCCTGGTAAGAAACAACAAAATTATACATTTTACAATTTTCAATTAAATTTGTTTCAAAATCAGGTGTGGTGTTGCCCACCTGTGATCCCAGCGTTGGGGAGGCTGAGACGGGAAGATCACTGAATCTGATTTGCATAGAAAGACCTTCTACCAAATAAATAAAGATGAAAAATTAAATTTGTTTGGATTTTTTAGGTGTTTTTTGCATATGCTTGTTCATTGGATGCTCAGAAAATAATATCAAATACTACAATATTTTTGGCAAACTTTATATTTATTTATTTCGTGCCAGGCTCAGCCCACCCTGGGGGCAGGGCTGGCCTGGCATGTGGTACCGGGGACTGAATGGCAGTTCCCTGCACATTGGTCTAAGGTTGCCTAAGCAACCAACTGATAAAGGAAGCACCATCCCCACTGTAGATTAACTAAGGACATAATATGGATTACAGACTGCGATCTCAGTAAGGGGCTCTTACCTGCTGTCTCTGTATAGGCTGAGGAATTCTCTACAGCTTCAGAGCGCAACCGCGATGAGTGGCTTTGCAGCCGCCGGCCATGAGTGGTCTGTGGGACACAGCATGCAGAGCCAGGCCTACCTGGACTCACGTCATCATTAAAATCCACTTGGAGCCTTTCCCGGTACTAGTTGATCCACAGGGCAGCATATCAGGTCCCAAGAGTCCGCGAGACCCTTGCCTGGGGACCCCGTTATGAGGACCACTGGAGGCGGGTCATGACTGCAGGTGCGATCCATCTAGCTCTGGGGACTGCACTCCTGCACTGCAGAGCTGAGGCGGTCACAGTGGTGGCCCAACACGGGAACGAGAGACGCAGAGCAGGGCGGGTCCCTGCCCGTCCACCGTGGCCCCGACGACGACCCAGCTCGGCTCACAGCTCCGACAGGCTGCCCTGGGGGTCAGGACCCGCTACCCATTCTCGTGGCGCTGCACACTTTCTAACATCACCGGCGCCTGCCTGCACACTGCGGAGCGCATGGCCAACAGAACAGGGAAGAAGTCGGCCAGGAAAGGGCGAACACCAGGCTTGAAGCAGCGGCTCTTCCCAGGCCAGGGAGTGCACGGCGTGGGTCGTTACTGAATAAAGCTCCCGTGGTTCCGAAGTGGCAGTTATTTTGGCAGGCTTAGAAAAAGCCAGCGCCTTTGCCCTTTATATAAAAGGGCCTATTCTTTTTAAATCTAATCTGTCTGTCTGTCTGTCATCTACCTGTCATCTGTCTGCCTACCAGCTGTCTACCTGTCGGCTACCTGTTTATCAGCTCTCTATCATCTATCTACTTGTCTATCAGCTATCTATCCATCTTTCTAACTATCCACCTACTTTGTTTTTTTTGACACAGGGTCTGTCTTCAGATTAGGCTGGGCTTGGGTCTGACACCCTCCGCCTCAGCCTCCAGAGTTACGGGATCGTAGGCGCGCGCCATTGGGCCTAGTGTATAAATACCCGGTTTAAAATGATTAAATTCAAGGACAGTCTGTTTCTCCTCGAGACTGTGTTGATGTGGAACCCTGGACGTCCTGGCGAGCAAACAGCTTCTCTGCCTAACAGACCTGCGCACGCATCCCTCACTCTCAGAGGCGGGAAGCTGCCCTGTCCTTGTGCGAGGCCATGGGGCTCCCCACGTCCACGCTGCCCCTTCCCACACTCTCCACGCCCCCTCTAGGCTGCGCGTGCAGAGACACAGCCGAAGCCGAGTGGCAGGATGGGACCGTGATGCTGGGGTCTCAGTCATGTGCTCCTCCCACGCCCCCTGCACCTTCCCACCCTCCGGGTGCACAGGGTATCCACGTTGTTCCCTGCGGTGACACCACAGAGAGGTTCCTCCTCCTCTGTCCACTGATCCAAATGGATTGAGTCCAAGCAGTTGCAGCCCCGACTGGTGAGACAACAAGAGCGCGGACTAGCAGGAGATATGGGGTTCTGCGTGTGGAGCTGAGGGATCCCCTTTCCTTGGAGGCTCTGGGGCTACCCCAGGAGCTCACGCATGTTAGCCGTGTGCTCTCCTGAGCAAAGCCCCAGTCCTGCTTACTTTTCATTTAGATCCCAAGTAGTCCAGGCTGGGCTGAAGCCTGCAGTCCTCCTGCCTAGGTGTCCCACGTAACGGGACGCAGGGGTGCCGCCGAGCCTGGCTAGGGGTCACACTTGTCTAGGAGTAGCTTTCAGCGTAGGTGGGCACGCACCCCGAGCGCAGAGCACAGTAGATCGCTCCTAAGGGAGGATCAATATGCACCTGACTTGCCCCATGCAGAACTCCCCTGAGGCCACGGAGTAGAGAGAGAGGGTGGGGATGCGTTGTTCCAGGCCACACCGCAGGGAGCCAAGGGAGCCCAGGTACCTCCATGGACCCCAGGTACCTCCATGGACCCCAGGTACCTTCATGGACCCCAGGTACCTACATGGATCCCAGGGACTCTAGGGACCCTAAGGACCCCAGGGACCCCAGGGCCTCCAGGGCCTCCAGGGTCACCAGGGACTCCAGGGACCCTAGGGACCCCAGGGACCCCAGTGCCTCCAGGGGCCCCAGGGACCCCAGG
>PVKN010020699.1:0-15830 GCA_004027915.1 Capromys pilorides
GGAATTTGTTAGCAGGGGCCCTGGCTTTCCTCTCTGACATTAACCCAGGGTACACTGCACTCTACTTTACTTAAATGTGGCCCAGTCATTTATAACCTTGGTCATGTTCCCTGAGCTTATTCCTAAGTGAGACAAGTAACATGTTCTTTCTTTCTTTCTTTCTTTCTTTCTTTCTTTCTTTCTTTCTTTCTTTCTTTCTTTCTTTCTTTCTTTCTTTCTTTCTTCTATTATGGCCGGCTCAGCCTGTCTTGGGGGTGGGGTTGGCTCAGCATGTGGTGCGGGGGATCGAACCTCAGTCCCTGTGACTGCCTAAGCTTGCCTAAGCAGGAGCTTTCAACCACTGAGCCATCTTGCCGCCCAAGACAAGTAACGTGTTCCTTATTGTTTGTCACGTTCTCATTCCTAGAGAAATCTCTTCAGCACAGCATGAATATTCAGGTTTCCTTTCTTTTCTATTGGGAATCAGGAATCAAACTCAGGACCTTGAGCTTGCCTTGAGGTACTGAATCACTAAGCTATATCCCCTGCCCCAGAAAATTCAGGTTTCTGTGAGAGTCACAATTTATAGTCATTTCAGTCTCATCTTCCTTTGGATTTCTCCAGCATTCTGCTCACTGGAGTCTGTCCTTTAGATTACACTGGTAGCTTTTGCTTTTTTTTGATACCTTTGGGATGACATAGTCCTCACTAAGACCTCACCTCCCAGAGCCTTAACAGAAATAATGCAAGGTTAGAGAACACTTAGTACAAAAAAGTGCTATGCATATGTGAAGTAAAGTCTCCAATCATAAAAATACACATCCCACTGCTTCTATTTCATGGTGTGTGTGTTACCTGACTCACTGGTAGCTGCAGTGCTGTTTAGATGCTAAATCCAGCTTACATTACTTAGAAATGCGCATTAGAAAAGGCATTTGTTGTGTTAACTAAACACTTGCACCTGCTTTTAGTTGTTTAGGGCTGTTGTTTATCCCTCTACCACTATAGCAACTTTCAATTGGTTTCACCAAAAAGAAAGCTAAGAAAAAGAAGAAAATGAACTACACCTTGCTGTTATATTTTTCTTAATACAAATCAGCTACAGTGTTCTTCAGAAAAGCAGGAAGATAAAACAATTCAAGGTGGTCCCATGCTGCCTCCCAGAACTATCCTATAGCTCCTGACACTTCCATTTTAGATCCCTCACTTGCGTGAGGCTCTACCAAGGCCCAGGGTCTAATGCTGTATTTATTATTTATTTAATATTATTTTTTGGTAGGACCTGGGTTCGAACTCACAACCTTGCACTTGCCAGGCAGGCACTTGTGCCATGGAGCTATCTACCCGGCCCCTTATTTATTATTTTTTTAAAGACCTCACATTACCAGACATATAAGAACCAAGCTTAGGGGCCAGCGAGATGGCTCAGAGGTCTAAAGTGCCTGCTTAGGCAAGTTTAGGCAGCCGCAGGGACTGTGGTTCAATGACCAGCACCACATGCTATGCCAGCCCCAACCCCAGGGCAGGCTGAGCCAGCCACAATAATAATAAAATAAAAGGACCAAGTTTCATAAAACCTAATATCCTCAGTGGGTACCATAGGAATTATCATACATGGCCACTGGCACTAGGGACAGCTGCAGGGGGATATGTGTTCTGTGCCATGGACACTTTCCAAGTGTTGATCTGTGTTGCACAGATTATGCGCCATTTGGTCCTACTGTTCATGGAGTGTCGATCCTGGGCCTTGGACATATCTCTACCTCCACCAGGAGGTCTCTATAGGCTGGAAATCATTCCCTGTGCTTCATTCCTCATTTCGGAATCCTTTAGGGAAGAAAGGTTCAGGGGCCAATGGTAGAACAGAACATTTGTGGAAACTGTTCTGTTAATTCAGTGTTAACTGTAGCATATTGATGCTTTGAGCCAGCAACCTGGGGCAGGAGTGGACCACATACAACATTCTAGAACATTTTACAGAATCTCTGAATTCTGTGTACTGCATGCTAGTATTCCCTTCCTTCTGCCCCTATATTGATGTTTGACTGATAAATCCAATATTCAAAGGCTGGATGACAGGATCTTATATATAGAAAATGCTAAGAAAGATGCATCATCAAGCACGTATACACAGACAACTATTAGAACTGATAGTTCAGCAAAGTTTCAGGGTGCAACACAATCAGTATACAAAAGTCAGTTGTCCTCCTATGTACCACCAATGAATAATTGAAAATAAAATTAAGAAAATAATTCCATTCACAATATTATCAAAGAAAACAAAATGCTTAGGAATAAATTTAATAAAATAAGTACAAGTCTTGAACAGAGAAAGAGCATCGTTAAGAGGAATTTTAAAAACCCAAGAAAATAGAAAAACATTCCATTAGGAAATCTAATATTATTGAAATGGTATTATTTCCTAAACTGATTCATAGAAATATTCACCAAATTTGCCAGTTTAATCGCTGTCAAATTTTTAAATTAAAATCACTGAATTGTAGACTCAAGAAAATAAACTAGAAAAATGATAAAGCAGCTGAATTTTTTTTTTTTTTTTTTTTAAAGAAGTCAGTCATTGGAACAAATAGAAGTGGTATAGGGCCCCAGAGAGGACAGAAGAGGTGGGAAACAGAAGCCGTAGAAGGCAATGCCCTCCCCTGTCTCCATACAAGTAGATCACAGGCAGAGGCTCTGCCGGAGGGCCCGCCCCCTCTAGCTGTTCCCATGTTGCCTGGGTGGTGACTTGGCCTGGTGACACCAAGATAGCACAGAAGGGAGTCACTGATAGAACCTGCTGGAGAGACCCCAAAGAAGGCCTGCTGGCATCTGATGCTGCGTCTAGTGTCAGAAGCACTGGTACAAAGGTCTCCCTGCTTCTCATTCCCACAGTGAGGTCGGAGCTGTCATGGAGGAACCGAGTGCAGATCTTTGTCCTACTTCTCATCTGTTGTCTCAGCTTCCTTTGAGGATTGCTTCCTGTCATCAGTTACCTTAGATGACAGAGAGAGGGAAGGAAGGGGGGAGGGAGGGAGGGAGGGAGGGAAGGAGATAGGGAGACATAAAAAAAAAAAAGGAAAGGAAAAGATAGTAGAATGGCTACACTGGAACTGAGAGGTTCCCTTGAAGTGAGACTTCGCAGGCTGACACCGGGAAAGTAGCAGCATAGATCTATTCCTATCTCAGGAGAGATCACTTCTGGAAGACCCAGAAGAGGCCACAGAGAGGAATACAGATCGTGATGTGTATGGCTGAGTGCCGGTCAGCTTTCTGTCGCTGTGACCCTTACCTGTGTGAACAGCTAGGAGGAGGAAAGATTCCAGAGGTTTCAGGGCCCACCCAGCTGGCGCGGTGAAGTGTAGGCCTCTGGTGAGGCAGAAGCACCGTGGGAAAGTGGTGTGCCGCGGAGAAATGCAAATTACAACAATGTGGAGACGTTATCTCACTCTAGAAAGCACGGCTGTTATCAAGAAGTCGAATAAGAACAACTTTCTCAGGAGGCAGAAGGGAAAAAGGAACCCTTGTACACTGTTGGTGGGAATGGGAACTAGTACAACTACCACGGAACTAAGTAGGAAAGTTCCTTATGAAACTAAAAGGAGAAATTCCATTCAACCCAGCTATTTGCCTTCTAGGTGTTTTCCCATAACAGTTAGAGACATCACATTACAGTGATACATGCATACCCGTGTTTATTTTTTTTTTAAAGCTTTTTATTTTTTATTTTTATTTATTTATTTATTTTTGTATTATGGCCAGCTCAGCCTGCCCTGAGGGTTGGGCTGGTGCAGCATGTGGTGCCAGGGATTGAACCTCGGTCCCTGCAGTTGTCCAAGCTTTCCTAAGCAAGCACTTTAGACCACTGAAGCATCTTGCCGGCCCCAGACCCATGTTTACAGCAGCAACATTTGTAGAGCTAAGTCTTGAGAAAAGGCTATGTGGCCATCAAGGAAGAATGGCTAGGTAAAATGAGTATTGTTTTTTTTTTTTAATAATTTATTTTTTTATTTGTTTTCTTGTTTGTTTCTTTATTTACTTATTTTATGGCTGGCTCAGCCTGCCCTGGTGGTGGGGCTGGCGCAGCATGTGGTGCTGGGGATCGAACCGCAGCCCCTGCAGTTGCCTGAGCTTTCCTAAGTAGGTGCTTTAGACCACTGAACCATCTCGCCGGCCCCTAAAATGAGGTATTGATGCACAGTAAAGTGCCACTCTGCCATAAGGAGGGACAAGTAAACCATTCATAAGAAAATGGGTGCACCTTGAGATTACAGTGTGAAGTGAAATAAATCAGACAAGTAAAATAGATCAGGCAGGGCTGGGGAGATAGCTTGGCAGTCTAAGTGTCTGCCTGGCAAGTGTGAAGACCAGGGTTCAATCCCTGGCACCACATGCCATGCTGGCCACGAGCCGAGCTGACTACTGAAACTGCATGGCAATGCACGCTTGTAATTCTAACACTGGTGAGGTCGAGACATGAGGATCACTATGAGTCTCAGCTGCGTAGCGAGACCCTGTACCAAATAAGTAAGTAAGTAAGTAAATAAATAAATCAGCCACATAAGATTAAATATTGCATAGTTTTGTTTTTTTTTTAATTTATTTATTTTTATTTTCTTAAACCTCATTTATTTGTTTGTGTTATGGCTGGCTCAGCCTGCCCTGGGGGTGGGGCTGGCATCATGCCGGGGATTGAACTGTGGTCCCTGAGGTTACCTAAGCAGGCGCTTTAGACAGCTGAACCATCTCGCCGGCCCTGCATAGTTTTTATTATGTGAGAAATCTGAAATATAAATGAAGAACAAAATGAAAGATAGCTGGACGTAGGGAGATACAGTGGACCCTTGACTTACGAACTGTTAGTTTCCAAAGGCTGCATGTTACTCAAGTTAGTTGTAAGTAAAGACTATTTTTCCCATTAAGAAATAATAGAAATACCCATAATGCATTCTCTTTTTTTTTCTTTTATGGCTGGCTCAGCCTGCCCAGGGGGTGGGGATGCGTGTGATGCCTTGGATCGAACCACAGTCCCTGTGGTTGCCTAAGCTTTCCTAAGCAGACCACTGAACCATCTTGCCAGCCCCTCATAATGCATTCTGAACCTCCCAAAGCACCCCTCAACTAACCTTTTCACTATATAAAAGGATTGCATAATATGCAGAACTTGCCAGAAACACCAATGATCTCCCTAGTGTATGCACTACAAAGCTATCAAATGTATCTGGTTCAGCAGAAACAATAGTTTCATACCGTGTTCAACTATTCATGTCGATGTCTTTGGTTTGCAGGATGGGAAGATGAAATGGAAGGTGTTTCTTGAACCCAGAGCCTTGTATGCACCAGGAAGGCACTGCTGTTTTCTGTTTGCACTTCTTTTTTTTTGTCTTTTTGAGACAGGGTCTAGCAGTGCAGTTCAGGCTGACCTTGAGCTCACTTTTGTAGCCCAGGCTGGTCTCGAACTCACAGCGATCCTCCTGCCTCAGCCTCCCAAGTGCTGGGATTACAGGCGTGCGCCACCACGCCCGGCTTGTCTGACTTTTTCTTTTTCTTTTTTTTTGTCTTGTTTGCACTTCTTATGTCTTCACTCCTTCTCTTATTTATTTATTTATTTGGCAGTACCAGGGATTGAACTCAGGACCCGTCACTTGGTCCTGATTGTCCTCATTTCTTTCTTTCTTTCTTTCTTTCTTTCTTTCTTTCTTTCTGTCTGTCTGTCTGTCTGTCTGTCTGTCTGTCTGTCTGTCTGTCTGTATTTGATTGTTACAGGCTCTCACTATGCAGGCTTGGACTGGTAGTGATCCTCCTATTTTCAGCCTCCCCAGTGCTGGGATTACAGATGTGCACTACTGTGCCCAGTCTTGGTGGCTGACTCAGCATGCCTGGGGGCAGAGTCATCCTGCCTGGAGGTGGGGAATCTCCTGGTTCCTACGCTTGCCCAAGCAGGCACTTAGTTTATTCAAATATCTCACTGGCCCTGTCCTCATTTCTGAAAGCTTTTATCACTAAGAAATCTATAGAATTCTATTTTGGAAGCTACTTTCTTTCAATCCTTTGGAAATACTACTTTTATTAAACATATTTTAGATCTCATTATCTTTTTTTTAAGTTTATTTTATTTTTTTAAAACTCATTTATTTGTTTGTGTTATGGCCAGCTCAGCCTTGGGGGGGTGGTGGTGGCAGGGGTGCAACATGTGGTGCCTGGGATCGAGCCGCAGTCCCTGCAGTGGCCTGAATTTCCCGATGCTTGTGCTTTAGACTGCTGAGCCATCTCACCAGCCCACCAGCCCTAGATCTCATTATCTATAGCAAATGCTTTAACAGTTCTTCTCAGCACTGGGGATCAAACCCAGAGTCTTTACACTGAACAACATCTCCAACTCATTCAAAAAAATTTTTTCAGGGTCATGTTAAGTCACTAAGTTGCCTCAGCTAGCTCCAACTTGAAATCCTCCTATATCAGCGTTCCAGAGCCCTGGGATTCCTGGCACAGAGCACCACACCTTTCTATATGGTCTATGCTTCTTGACCTACGCTATGTCTAATGCTGTTCAACTCTTTTTCTTTCTTTCTTTCTTTTTTTTGTTGGTGGAACCAGGGATCGAACTCAGGACCTTGCACTTGTCAGGCAGGCACTCATGCCCCTGAGCTATCTCCGTGGCCCCTCAACTCTTGCACTGAGTTTTTAACTTGACTTACCACTTTCATTTCTAGACATTCCATTTCATTCTTTTTAACAAATGCTAGATTGTTTTTTATTCTTTTAGTATCAGCAGATGTTTTCAAGTTTGTGTCTAATAATTCCAGTATCTGTTATTTGTGGGTCTGTTTATACACTCTTTAGTTTCTGCTATTTTTGCTGCTCACGATCTCTTTGGGTATGTGCTTCTCGTTACCTTTGAAAAAGTATATGGAGGCAATTCTTGGAGCCAACAGGAAAGTACCTCTGCAGAGATTTGCTTTTCCTATTGCCATAGTAAAAATCTGTGCCAATAGTCGCTAATCACAGTAAGCTAAATTCACAGACTAAGGTGCTTTTGGGCCAGTCACATGATTTCAGTTTGAGGCAAAAATCTTTACGAGGACTAGTTTGAGGTTAAAACATTCAGGGTGGGTCCCCTGCTCAGCCCAGCATGAGGGTAACCCCCTTTGCATTCTCCTGATAACAGGTACTGATGTTATTTCTGGTGCAGTCCTAACCTGAAGTACGTTTTTTTCCACTTGAGGAAAAAAAGTATATTGTTTCTAAAAGAGAAACAATTGACTTTTTCTTTTCATTTTTAGGGAAAAATTGTTTTTCTCTTCGTGCAGTACATTTTTGTCAAGTAGGTTTTCAGATTATGTTTTCTACCTGATCGTAGGGACCGGCGGAAGCTGGAAATTGATCACAGGTGCAAAGGTGAAGCAACCCTGGTCCAAGAACAAAGAGAGCCTGAGGTAAGCTGCATGCACAGGCTGCTTCAGTCTGGAGTACTTCAAGCCCCAAGACAATCCAAGCAACAGGTTGCTAGGCAAAGGTGTGTCACGTAACACACAACTGCCAAATATATAAATTAATACACTAGGGTGGGCGGGCAGTTCTTTTGCTCAGCCTGCCCTGGGGGTGGGGCCGGCACAGCATGTGGTGCCGGGGATCGAACTGCAGTTCCTGCAGTTGCCTAAGCAGGCGCTTTAGACCGCTGAACCATCTCACCGGCTCTATATTTTAAATATTTTACCCTGCATTTTTTTTTTCTTTTTTTTTTTGTGGGACCAGGGTTCAAACTCATGACCCTGCACTTGCCAGGCAGTCACTTGTGCTACAGAGCTGTCTCCCCAGCCCCTACCTGGTGTTTTAAATTATTTTTAGTGAACGAATTGGTCTGAATTACTTAATTTTCCATTAACAAAAGGAGCAGTATAACTTTCTAACAGTTGGACATTTTTCTTTTTTTATTAAATTAAATTAAATTAATTAATTAATTTGTTTGTTTATTTATTTATTTTTATGGCTGGCTCAGCCTGCTCTGGGGGTGGGGCTGGTGCAACATGTGGGGCTGGGGATGGAACCATGGTCCCTGGGGTTGCCTAAGCTTTCCTAAGCAGGCGCTTTAGACCACTGAGCCATCTCCCCGGCCCCAGTTGGGCATTTTGCTATCATATGCATATATCCATTTTACCTAATCACTCTCTTATGATGAGCATTTAAGTTGTTTTAAATCTTTTTATAGTATAAATACTGAAGTGAGTGAATTCTGTGTCCACCGTATATTTGTTGTATTTGTGTATGTGTCTGTATAAAATACAAATGTACTTTCTTTAGGCAAATGCTTAGATATGAATTTCAGGATTAAAATATAGTAACATATTTTCTTTCAACAGCCATCACTGAGTGGCATTCTAGCAGATGCTACAGTCCATTATAGCCGTTCTTTATGTCACTCTGGCTTTATAGGAAGGCAGCGTGCTCTCAAAGGTCATTGTGGCTTGTGTAGAGGTAGCGGCCCTGAGATTGTGATCGTGATGGGGACCTAGCTGGGGGAGACGTAACTGCTGTCACTGCTATCAACAGAGGCACAGTCACCTCCTCAAGCCCCATAGTATTTTGACTCAAAAATGCTATGACCTGATCAGCTCCTCATTTAGTGGGCTAGAAAATTACTTCTTTAGCACTGATTTTGTCCATGCAGTTCTGAAAATTTTCTAGAAGCTTTCATTATGGAATGAGCTCTGCCTTTTTAAATAAAAATATGCAGCTATTATTAGTGATAAAGTCCCTCAGACAGGTAACAGTTCTTAAGCAACACCTAGCATTACAGACTGAATTATATCACCCCTCCCCCAAATTTTATGATGACATTATAAATTCCAAAGTGTTAGAAGGTGCCTGAGTCTGGAGCTAGGCCTTAAAAAGGCTCCAAAGGTTCAGCGAGGTTGTTGAAATGGGCTGAATATGGCTGCTATGCTTATAAAAAGAGATTAGGACACAGATAAACACACAAGAAACATAAAGAAAGGAAAAAAGGGAGGAGACTTTCATTTGCAGATTAACAAAGGAGGCTGCAGAAGTCAGTCCTGACAATGCCTTGATCCTGGAATTCCAGACTCTAGCACTGTCAGAAAATGCCTGTGTCTAACTCCTCCAGTCATGGTGCTTTGCCATGGCCGTTCTTGCACTCTAGTACCACCAGGCAGGACCAAGGAATTGTGCAGAATGCCTGATTTTATTTATTTATTTTTGTGTAACTGGGGATCAAACTCAGGACCTTGTACTTGCCAGGCAGGCACTTGCGCCCCTGAGCTATCTCCCCGGCCCCACCTGATTTTAAACAGTCCCAAACTTTAAGACAAAGGAAATATTTGCAAGGGGAAAACCATTTTATAACTTACTTGACTATTTGCTCTGTGCTTTAAAAATGATAGCTATTTTTTAATTTATTTGTTTTGTTGTTTATAAGTAAAATTTTTTATTTCATTCTTCATATTTTTTATTTTTATTATTTGGAGGGACCAGGGTTCGAACTTACTACTTTACTCTTGCCAGGCAGGCACTTGTGCCATGGAGCTATCTCTCCAGCCCCTCCATATTTTTTATTAGTGCATGTTGATGATACAGATGAACAGAGTTCATTTGCCTCATTTGCATGGGCACATAACACACTTTAATCTTGCCCCCACCTTCCTCTTGCCCCACCTTCCCTCTAATTTTATATTTTTAGGGGTGGGGTTTCAATGTGTTTAACATATTTAGAGTCCACAAAAATTATTCAATTTTGTATAAGTTGAAAGTAAAGGGGCCCAGGGAGATAGCTCAGTGGAATAAGTGCTTGCCTGACAAGCATAAAGTCATGAGTTCAATCCCTGGTACCACCAAAAAAAAGAAAAAAAACAGTGCAGCGGGACATCCAGTGTACTTGGGCTGGTGAGATGGCTCAGCGGTCTAAAGTGCCTGCGTTGGAAAGTTTAGGCCACCAGGGACCGCGGCTCAATCTCAGGCACCATGTGCTGCACCAGCCCCACCCTCATAACACAAACAAATAAATGAGGTTTTAAAAAATAAAATAAATTTTTTTTAGAAAAAGAAAGTATTAAAAATTAAAATTAAATTAAAAAATAAAAAAATTTAAAAAAAGAAAAAGAAAGTAAGATATGTGAAAATGGTTTTGTGAAATATGTAGAACTGTGATTTTTTCCATTTTGCTTCTTTTTTTTTTAAATTTTATTTATTTATTTATTTGTTTGCTTGTTGTGTTTGTTTGTTTCTTTATTTATTCATTTTGTGGCTGGCTCAGCCTGCCCTGGTGGTGGTGCTGGCGTAGCATGTGGTGCCGGGGATCGAACTGTAGTCCCCGCAGTTGCCTGAGCCCTCCTAAGCAGGCTCTTTAGACCACTGAACCATCTCGCCGGCCCCTGCTTCTTTTTTTTTTAGACAGGGTCTTGCTATGCGGTGCACTTGAGTTCACTTTTGTAGCATAAACTGATCTTGAACTTGTACTGATCCTCCTGCCTCAGCCTCCCAAATGCTGGGATTACAGGTGTGCACTACCACTCCCGACATCCGATCTGCTTTTTATGAAAGTTGTATGATTTAGATGATGTGATACATATACTGATGTTTTTCAGTATGATTACAAGTTAGACAAGGGCAGAAACTCCTTTCTTCATGTATTATACACCTTTATTAGGGAAAGTAGAGTCTAGATAGGTCTTTTAGTCCCTAGTACATGAAGATATTCATTATGAATATTTCGTATTACTGGAGGTAGAACTCATTTACATTTACTTATTTTATTTATTTATTTATTTATTTATTTATTTAATCTTTTTGAGACAGGGTCTCCCTATGCAGTTCAGGATGGCGTTGAGCTCACTTTTGTAGCTTAGGCTGGTCTTGAACTCGCACCAATCCTCCTGCCTCAGCCTCCCAAGTGCTGGGATTACAGGCTTGTGCCACCATTCCTGGTTCTAGAACTCATTTACTGCCCTATTTTCTTTTTTTTTCTGGAACCGGGGATTGAACTCAGGTCCTTGTGCTTGCCAGGCAAGTGCTTATTCTACTGGACTATCTCCCCAGCCCATTACTGCCTTATTATCAAGAAAAAGAAAGAAAGAAAAGGGATATGTATAAGAAAGGAAGAAATTAAACTATCATTATTAGAAGATGATATGACCTTCTACACAGAGGGCATAAACAAAAATAAGCCAAAACCCTTAAAATTAATAGCCATATTCTGTAATATAGCTGGATGGAAAATCAACACACAAAAATCAATAGTGTACCTACATACTAATAATGAACCCACTGAGCAACTAGAAAAAAAAGGCCATTCACAATAACATCAAGGAAAATCAAAAACACCTGACAAAGGAAGTGAAGGACTTCTACAAGAAAAACTACAAGGGGCTGGGAAGATAGCTCCGTCGCACAAGTACCTGCCTGGCAAGTGCAAAGTTATGAGTTTGAACCCTGGTCCTGCAAAAAAAAAAAAAAAAGAAAAGAAAAGAAAAGAAAAACTACAATACATTGTAAAAGAAAATCAAAGAGGACATCAGAAAATGGAAAGGTACCCCTGCTCCTGGATGGGCAATAACCAATATTGTCAAAATGGCCATATTTCCAAAATTGATATACAGGTTTAATTCTAATCAAACTACCAATAGTATTCTTTTCTTCTTTTTCTTTTTTTTTTTTTTTAAGTTTATTTTATTTTCTTCAACCATATTACATATTTGTTTGTGTTCTGGCCGGCTCAGCATTCCCTGGAGGGTGGGGAGTGGTGCAGCATGTGGTGCCTGGGATCAAGCCGCGGTCCCTGTGGTGGCCTAAACTTCCTGACGCATGCACTTTAGATCGCTAAGCCGTCCCACCAGCCCAACAACTAAGTCAGAACTGGGAAGATTTTATTCTTTTTTTTTTTTTTAGAACTGGGAGTTGAACTCAGGCCCTTGCGCTTGCCAAGCTAGCACTTGTCCTACTGAGCTATCTCCCCAGCCCCACAACAGTATTCTTTACATAACTGAAAAAAAATTTTTGAAATTCATATGAACCCAAAAGAGATCTAGGATTGCAGAAACAATTCTGGATGCCAACAGCAAAGCAGGAGGCATCACGATCTTGGAAATGAAATTATATTGCAAAGCTATAGCAATAAAAGCAGCATGATACTGACACCAAAATAGACATAAGGATCAGTGGAACAGAACAGAGGCTACAGAAACAACCTAACTACATTCAACTATGTCACCTTTGACAAAGGTGCCAAAAACACACTGGAGAGGGCCAGCTATATAGCTCAGTGGATTAAAGTGCTAAGCAAACAGGCACAGAGGCCAGGCCTTTGATCTCCGGGCCTACCATGCTGGCTCCACCCACAGGGTACACCGAGATGGCACTTGAGACTGGGCGTGGTGGAATACGCCTGTAATCCCAGCTCTTGGGAGGCCGTAAACAGGCGGATCACTATGATTCCGAACTAGTAGTGAGACCCTGAACACCCTATAGGCCCTTCCCTAAAACACAAAACAAAACAAAACAAATCAAACAAAAAAAACCCCCACTGGAATAGATAATCTCTTTAATAAAAGATATTGGGAAAAACTGGTTATACACATGCAGAAGATTGACTCTAGGGCCGGCGAGATGGTTCAGTGGTCTAAAGCGCCTGCTTAGGAAAGCTCAGGCAACTTCAGGGACTGTGGTTCGATCACCGGCACCACATGCTGCGCCAGCCCCACCACCAGGGCAGGCTGAGCCAACCACAAAATAAGTAAATAAAGAAACAAGCAAACAAATAAATAAAATAAAATAAAAATTAAAAAAAATAAACAAACAAATAAATAAATAATTTTTTTAAAAAAAAGAATCCATCTTGCCTCAGAAAGAATGGCTATTATCAAGAAATCAAACAATAACAAATGCTAGCAAGGCTGCAGGGCAACAGTGAGGTTACATTGTTGGTGGGAATGCAAACTGGTACAACCAGTATGGAAACCAGTGTGGAGATTCTTCAAAAAGCTAAAACCAGAAATTCCATTTGACCCAGGTATTCCCCTCTTAGGTGTGCTCTTAAAACAGTTTGAAACATGAAATTACAGTGTTAATTGCACACCCATTTTTTAAAAAATGTATTTGGTACAGAGTCTACAGGGTCTTCACTACGTAGATCAGACTTGTGGTGATTCTCCTGTGTTCAGCCTGCCAAGCTCTAGGATTACAGGTGCATGCCACCACATGCAGTCTCAATCGATATCTCAGCACTCCCTGAGGGCAGGGCCTGCACGGCCCAATGGAGAATGAACCCTCATCACTGTGCACTGACTAAGCATGCACTTTAGTCCACTGAGCTATCTGGCTAGCCCATTGCACATCCATGTTTATAGCAGCATAATTCATAAAGCTAAATCTTGGAAGCAGCCTGTAGGTCCATCAGTGAATATATGGATAATGTGTGTTGTATATGCAAATAATGGAATACTACTGTTACAAAGAAGAATAAACCTGAGTCATTTTTAGGAAAATGGGTTCACTGTGAGACCAAAATGTTAATTGAGAAAGGTCATATGGGGCTGGCAAGATGGCGCAGAGGTCTAAAGAGTCGACTTAGGCAACTGCAGGGACCATGGTTCAATGCCCAACACCACATGCTGTGCCAGCCCCACACCCAGGGCAGGCTGAGCCGGCCATAATACAAATAAATGCATAAGGTTTAAACGTAATACAATTAAAAAAAAAAGAAAAGAAAAAAGTCATATGCATACACTTAAATAACATACAGTTTATCTTACATAAGAAACCAAATTGTTATTGTTATTATTATTTTAAAGCTTTATTTATTTATTTATGTTATGACTGGCTCAGCCTGCCCTGGGGGTGGAGCTGGTGCAGCATGTGGTGCCAGGGATTGAACTGCAGTCCCTGCAGTTGCCTACGCAGGCACTTTAGACTGGTGAGCTATCTCGCTGGCTCCTCAAATTATAAACAAAGAGCAAAATGAAAGATAATAGGAAGCAGGGAGATAGATCTTTCTCAAATGGAAAGGGAACAAAAATACAGAGGGAAGGGGCTTGGGAGATAGCTCAGTAGAATAAGTGCTTGCCTGGCAAGCACAAGGGCTTGAGTTCAATCCCTGGTTCCTCAAACAAAAAAAAAACAGAGGGAAGGGGGAGACCAGGAAGGGACAAGGGATGAAAACATAAAATTTGTTACAGACATGTACCACTTCCACACAAGGAGTGTAAACATTATGTACTGCAATCACATACTAATAAAAAACACTTAGCCGGGCATGGTGGCACACGCCTGTAATCTCAGCACTTGGGAGGCTGAGGCAGGAGGATTGGTGTGAGTTCAAGACCAGCCTGGGCTACAAAAGTGAGCTCAAGGCCAATCTGAACTGCGTAGTGAAACCCTGTCTCAAAAAGACCAAAAAAAAAAAAAAAACCACTTGAAACAACTGAAACGTCCGCCGTAAGAGAGCGGCTAAATAATATTGGTCAAATCATTTTCTACTGTTTACAAACTGCTTAGGCTAAGAAAAGTAATAAGTAGCCACCTTTGACGGTGATTTGCAAGCCTTTGATATTCTTTTGGCTAAAGAAATGTACCCGTGATAAGCATGAGGCCAAAGCTCACGTTTTGGGTCTTTGCTCTTTTTGTATTTGAACTTAATGGCCTTCGGAGGCATGCTCTGCTGGCACATGCTCTGCATACCCACATACATGACTAGGCAACAAAGTGAAAATAATTGTTTTTGTTTGTCTTGCAGTACCAGGGATTGAACTCAGGACCTTGAGCTTGCCAGGCAAGCACTTATTCTACTAAGCTATCTCCTGGGCCCTGATTCTTTGATAAGTCATTTGTGGTGTGTACATACCTAAGCATCACTCCACAGACCCTTTCAGGTTCTGCTGATGGTCCCACTAATGTGCTCCCTAGCAAAGTGTCCAGCAAGATATGCTGCCTTTGGCTGCTACGTCTCTTCAGTTTCTTTCAATTCAGAATAATTTCATAGTCTTTCTCTGACTTTCGTAACTGCACTGTTTATTAAAATAATAGGAAAATTATTTGGTAGCATATTCCTTCATTATGTGTAACCCACTATTTCTCCACAGAATCAGGTTATACATGAGCATAGAGTGTAATACTAAATTATAGCATACTATCAGAAGCCACAACAATTTGATTGTATGATACTATTTTTTTTTTTTTTTTTTTTTGAGACAGTCTCACTATGCAGTTCAGGTTGGCCTTGAGCTCACTTTATTTATTTATTTATTTATTTATTTGTTTGTTTGTTTGCTTGTTGTGTTTGTTTGTTTCTTTATTTATTTATTTTGTGGCTGGCTCAGCCTGCCCTGGTGGTGGCGCTGGCGCAGCATGTGGTGCCGGGGATCGAACTGCAGTCCCCGCAGTTGCCTGAGCCCTCCTTAGCAGGCGCTTTAGACCACTGAGCCATCTCGCCGGCCCCCTTGAGCTCACTTTTATAACCCAGGCTGGCCTTGAACTCACATCAGTCTTCCTGCCTCAGTCTCCCATGTGCTGGAATTACACATGTGTGCCACCATGCCCGGCTGTATGATATTACATTTGATGGTATGTCTCAAAAATTGTTTTGAGTCGGGTTAAGCCATTGGAGTTATTTTCCCTTTATAATGAAAGTATCTTTTATGACATGATACTTGGAGTCTATGTCAGAATTCCATTTGTTTTCTAGTTTTGAACAGCAAATTTTAGCATTTATCATGTCTTTCCTGAATTAATTATTACTATGATTGCTTTCAAATGATGATTTTTGATTTCCATTATTTCTTCAATATTCAGTAGCTCTGGTGCTACTATAAAGAAGAGCTTCTGCTTTTCCCTCTTTGTTTTCTTAA
>PVKN010020700.1:0-15833 GCA_004027915.1 Capromys pilorides
GATTAACTCATGATCCCCTGGGATTATAGGTGATCCAAGGATTGGATTATGGGTCTGAGGACTGCTGGGATTGTGGGTATGGCCTGCAGTAGAAAGCCTGAGGCAGAGAGCCTGAATGTGATATAAGCGAGACAAACAGACTTCCTCTCTGCTGCCAGTGTTGCTGTTCCACCACCATAAACTGCTGGTCTCTGCCTTGTGCCTCTCTGCCTGAGGGCCAGCCAAGTATGGACTGAAACCTCCAGTAACTGTGAGCTAAATAAACCTTTCCTTCCTTCATTTTAGGTGTCAGGTATTTGTCCCAGTGATGAATAAAGAGAAACTGAGACACAAGTATAGAGTGTGAGTACTATTCCCAGGGGACTGAGTGTGTATGTGTTAGACGTAGACAGGAAGGAATCCAGCGGTGCTGTTCCTTACATTTATATTTTTGCCAAAGCAATACAAAATACATCTAGCTTTCCAGAGAAGCAAGAAGGTCAACCAGCCATTTTTGGTTCTTCTGTTCTTTAGGAAAGTGAGGCCCAAGACCTAGCACAGAATTCTAATTTCAGAGATTCAGAGTCCAGGGCATGGTGAGGTGTGCTGTTGAAAATGTCCCTACATTCCTTTATACAAGACCTTTCTCCTACTTTTATTTTTGTGCCAAAATTACTTGAAAATTCATGAGGTCACCATGTCTTTCAAGAGTTGAGAAACAGTCCAGAGATATCATTGGGTAGGTACTGGGAAAAGAGTAAAGAAGGAAGACCCCTTGTGGGACTGGGAGTAAACATTCAGGAAGGACCCACTGTGGGCTCTTCTGTTCAGAAGGTGAGGGAACAGCCATGAGGTAATGCATAGAAAGGGCCCTCGATGAAAGGCTGTCTTCTCAGTGTTTACCATAACAAAAACCTAGTTCATCAACTTATAAAGAGAAAAAGGCTTATTTTTGTCTCATGGTTTTAGAGGTTCCAATGTATAGTTGATTGGCCATGGTTGCTTTTAGCTTGTAGTAAGACAGTATATCATGGAAGGTGCATGTAGGAGAGCCAAAACATTGCCCTAGTGCCAGGAAGTGAAAGACAAAAAGGAAAGAGATGAGGGTTCCATTTTCTTTCCCCCTCCAGGCCATACTCCAATGATCCAAAGGTCTCCTGCAAGACCCTCCCCCCTCCTTAGGGTTTCATCCCCTCCCAGCAGCACCACCATGGTGATCAGGCCTTTAACTCATGAGACATGTAATATGAAAACTATACAAAAGGACTCAACACCCAGCTCTTGATTCAGACTGCCTAGAACTGAAGCTCTATTTTGCTCCATGGGCTATCGTGAGCTCAATTAGTGAGCCTCTGTGTGCTTGGTTTTCCTATCTGCTAAATGGGTGCAAAAATATTTGCTTTGAGCATTGCCTTTAGAATTAGAAAAAAATGTGAACTGTTTATCATGCAGAATGGGGGCCAGGGTGATAGCTCAGGGGCCTGGCAAGTGTAAGGTCCTGAGTTAGATCCTTGGTTCTGAAAAAAAAAAAAATGTATTCCATAAAGATTAAGATTAAACTATGGTTATTATTATTTTTTTAAAGTTTATTTTATTTTATTTTATTTTTTAAACCTCATTTATTTATTTATGTTCTGGCCGGCTCAGCCTACCCTGGGGGTGGGGCTGGCGCTGGCACAGCATGTGGTGCCAGGGATCGAACCACAGACCAACTGCAGAGTTGCCTAAGCAGGCACTTTAGACCACTGAGCCATCTCGCTGGCCCCTATGGTTTTTATTATAATCATAGAAAACTTCAGATTTTTGAAAGGGGGAACATATAGACCCTTTTCCATTTGTTTTAAAGTACAGGGGTTTTTGTTCTACTTCCTCCAAGACATAAGTGAAACAAAAATGGGTCTTGGGTTTTGGACTCTATGCTATTTGTTTCTTCACAGGGAAGTGGGAGGGTGGTGGAAAGTGTGCGACCCATTAATTCAAAATCCCAATGGGGTCGAACTCAAATTTGTATATACAGTTGAACACACAGCCCAGATGAGATTTTTGAGCCTTCTAGCTTGCTTTGCATACCTGGTGCCATCTGATGTCCACAAGTACGATGCAGCCCAGGAGTTACAGGGCACTGAGATTCTAGACTGTTTAGTGAGCTGAGACCAAGAGTCTCCCATCCCTACTGCTGAACGACAGTGTGCAAATGAGTGGACTGTTCTTCAGTCTCTTCCCCAGTTCCCTAGACTCCTCCGCTCATCCTGAGTGGCTACCTCTGTGGCCATGGCCCCAGACAGAATCCTGCTACATGGAATCTCCTGCATATAGACTTGCCAGAGCTATATGGCTGCTGCCGCTTGGTGCTCCTATCAACCTCCCAGGTGAGTGCCCATCCTTTGTGCCCCATGCCAGATGTGTCTAACCCGTCATGCTGGACAGCTGGGAATGCCACCTACCAGATCACCATAAACTAACACTATGATGTGACTCTTAGCATTATTTTACCCAATTGTGAGACACCTGGGTGTGAACCGTGCAGGCCACCATGGAAGGCTTGTAGGAGAGGTCTCGCCACTGGGCTGTCTCCTGGCCCTGCCACAAGGGGCTTATGTTGCCCTTTTATTTTTTGTATTATCAAAATACATTAAAAAGTTTTGTTAATTATACGCATTAACTACATCTCATTTACTCAGGGTAATTCCTCTTCACTGAAAGAAGCCTAGACAAGCAAAATGTAGAACATTTCAAGTTATTTTCTCCTTTCCAACTAGGAATAACTCCCAAAAATGAAACAACCAAATTTTTTTCTCTTCTCCTCATTTAAAGCCTAATAAAAACCAATGAACAGAAAAGTAAAGGTCATAGTTTTCCATAGATTTGTCCAATTCAGAATAAGGTAAATTGGTTATAGAAAGATTGTACAAGAGGCTAAATATCCCAAATAAATTCAAAATTTATACTGGAATTTTAGCCCTATCTTTTGGTACTTTCCAAAATATATTGTACAGTCCATGCAGTCTACAGTAATAAAATATCATTAACAAAATGGTTTACACAGAACTGACATTTATTTATTACTGTGCTGAAGGAGGGGAAGGACTGAGCAGATTTCATGTCAGATTAGGGCCTGTTCCTGGTTTAAAGATGGCACATTGCAATGTCTTCGTATGGTGAAGGGAAAAGTGGTCTCTCTAGGGCCTTTTAAACGGCACTAAGGCCAGCATGAAGTCTCTCCACTGCTGACCTAATCACCTCCAAAGACCTTGCCTTTCCACACTAGCACACTAATGACTAGGGTTCACATATAGATTTGGGACTGGTGGGTACAAACATTGAAATCAACTGGATTTGGTGGCAGACGCCTGTGATTCCAGCACTTGAAAAGGTGAGACAGGAGGATGCCATGAGTTCAAGGCCAGTTGGACTACAAAGTAAGAGCCTGTCTCCAACATAGGCAGAAATCACAATATCTTCCAAGTCTAGAAGTATGATTAATCTACATTAACTTGAGCTTTGAAATGAGGTAGAAAAACTTGGCTTCTCCAGAGCCAATTAAGTGGATGTTAGGATCTGAAGGAATTATTCTCTATGAAGGAGTAAAGCTGTTTGTATCAAACATAATGAGTTTAGCTATTTCAAAAAAAATTGAATTCATAGTTTAATTATTTTGCTTCTGGTGACTGACTAGTTCATAAATGAAAAAATAAAATTAATTGGGAAAGTACTTGTAGAAATGCTTTATCCCAAAGCAAATAACAGGTCCAAGGTTCTACTGTTTCTCATCTTAAATTTGAGAAGTTTTTGGGTACATTTTATCTGTGTTCATGTGTTCTCAGATACCTAAATCAAATCTGGAAAGAAACTTGAGATTTATCTCATCCATTGTCCTGCTGGTGTGCCATAGCCGATTCCATATGCGGAGGAAAGGAGCGTCTTATGAAGAAAGAATGCCACTGGTGCAGGGCGACATGACTGGTGTCACTCCGAGGATTCTTCCTGTTCTAAAATTTCAGATCTTTTTAGCCAATAACTTTATTTCCAGTCCATCACTCCTCACGCTTTTCTTTCCTCTTTTCTTTAGGTCCCTTGATCTATGGGGCAGTCTCAACCCTCTCTCTTTTTCCCCAATATTTCTGGGAATTCTTTCTCTAGACTGAATTCGACTCTCATTGACCCTGCCCAGAACATGTGACTATTCCTAAGTGGTCTATCTCGCATCTTCTTTGTTTGACATCTCTTCATTCTCCATTAATGCTGTGTCTCTTAATCACCTCTCAGGAAAAAGCAACCCCTAAGAAGACCTTCCTGCCAGACTCTGGTAGCCAGACTCCGCCTGCCTCCAGGGAGAGTTCTGGGGTAGATCGACTCACAGCCCATCTCTCTTGTCTCATCACTGCCTTTGCCAGGGTTTCCCCTCTCTCTGACCCATCTAAGGACTTTGCTTCTACAGTTATCCATGCTCTTTTAAAATATCTTTTGCTCATTTCCTGTAACTTATAGTATCTTTTGCTCAAAGAAAAACATTCTCCATTCCCACATCTTTTTTTTTACAGCTGTTTTCATTTTTCTGCTCTTTGCTAAAGAAATCTTTAAAAAAGTTGCCTCTACCCATAGTATTAAATGGTTTATTTTCTTTTAATTGATCTGACTTCCACAGCCTTTGACACCAGCTCTTCAAAGGAGTTCATCGGAGTCACAGTCATCCCAACCCTCATTACATCTGATGATCAGTTCTCAGCCTTCATCTGACTGGGCCTCCCACTGGCTTGGGGCCAGGGTAATCACTTCTGTGTCTCACACAATCCCACTCTCCCCCAGTTTTTTCCCTGTCTCCTGCTCTTTTGCTATGCCCTTCTTCTCTTCTTTCCTCTAAATGGTGAAATATCCTAGGAATCAATGTCTGGATCACTTCTCAAAGGAACTGCACTAAAGTTCATGCTTTTAAAGACTGTGTGCTGATTCCAACTTTATGTCTGTGCTTAAAGCTCCCTGCAGAACTCTGGAGTTGCACATTCAACTGCTGCCTTGATCTCTTTAGCTTGTCATCCTATAGATTTCTAGAAATTAATATTCTTCCCAAGCTTGTTCCCCCTTACTCTTCTTAGGAAATGAAATTTCCCATTCATGGAGTCCCTCAGCCCTCATCTGCTCCCTGCAGACCCTAAATGGGCTCATTCTTGGCTCTGTTCATTCTCTCCAGAAAACATTCACCTGGGGGGTCAACTCTGTTGCCTTCCTATATCCAGAACCTTATTACATTTCAAGATTTTCTCACACAAGTGCCTTATACCATGCTTATGTCTCTCATCTGAACTATTGCATTAGTTTCAAAAATTATGTACGTTTTTCTAATTCGCTTCAAGAGATAGGGATATAGCTTACAAATGTCTGTCTGCAAAGTGCAAGATCCTGAGTTCAATTCTTAGAAAAGAGAGAGGGAGGGAGGGAAAGAGGGGGAAGAAGAGAGAGACAGAGAGAGAGAGATCTCATTAGCTCTTTGCAGTCCCCATAGCAGACAGAATGCTACTGCCAAAATGCAAATCAAATCATATGTCCTCTTCAGAATATTCCAAGACTTCCTTCAGAGTTACAATAAAGTCCTGTCACTACCTACACTTAAATGATCTTAAGTGAGCCAGTCCTGGCTACTGTGTGGGTGCCAGCCACAGGCACCTTCTTGCTATTTGTCCCATGTGCTAAGTATGTTCCCCCTCTAAAACCAGCTGCCTGGATTCTTCTTCCACTTGGCCATGTGTCTCATTGCTTTTTTCTACTCCAAGCTTATCATTTTAATGGGCTCTCCCTTATATAAAATAACCACATATGATATGAGATGTACATATAAATATCTGTAAGATAAACACCTTGCATAAACACCAGGCATGGTGGTATCTGCTTATAATCCTAGCATTTGGCTGTCCAGGTAAAAGGCTCAGAAGTTTGAGGCTAGTCTCAACTACAGAGTGACGATTTGAATATGGGAGGGTGGGGGAGAAGGAGGAGGGGAAAGGAAGGAAGGGGAAAGGAAGAAAGTAAGTTACCTCTCACTGTCTACTATTCGTTATTCTATGTCACAAAATGTAGAATGTGGCTGCTGACATTATTACATGTTTGGTTACCCTTCTATCGCCTGTCTAGTTCCATAGGTGGACCTATTTGTTAGTTGCTCACCGTGTATTTCCAATGTATAGAGCACAGACTGGCCTACTCTACAGAGACATCTTAACAGAGCTTCTAACATGCATATTCTTTCCTCAGAAAAGATTGGACAAAGCATTTTGATCTTAGCTTAGGCTGCGAAGTCAGTTTATTTTGTGTTTTCCCAAGCTCCTAGTTTTCATCATTTACCAGATTTGTATTTTTTTCTGTAATCTCTCCCCAGAATTTTAATTATTTTCTTCTTAACAGATGTCTAATTCTCTTAATCTGTTTTTTTTCCTATGGACTAACTTGACAAAATATCTGTTTTTTAAAATTTCTCATTACCCATTAATTTCTGCCTATTGTCTATTTCTAAAGTATAAATACTGTTGTTCCTCCTTTATGTTCTCTAATTGACTTCTTAATTTATTAAGCGTTGTCACTGGAGGTTGAACCTAGGCCCTTCCTTTATTTATTTATTTATTTATTTATTTATTTATTTATTTATTTACTTTTGAGACAGAGTCTTATTAAATTACCTATGCTGGGGTCAAATATGGGATCTGTTTGCCTCAGTCTCCCAGAGTTCTGGTATTACAGGTATGCACCACTATGCTCAGCTTATTTACTTTTTTTTAATGCCAAGTTCTACTATTACCTTGTTTTTACTAAGTTTTTTATTATTATTATGATCCATGCTTCAGCTTTTAACATAGAACATACTTTCAATGTCAGTGACTATTTAAAAATATTCATTTTTTCATAAGCCAAACACCACTATCCCAAGCCCATTTTGTATTAACAATATATGTTGAAAAATACCCATTAATAGTATAAATACCCATTTGCTTTCACACTTAAGATTAGTAAAAAACAGAAATTTAATATGGGTACTGGCATTCTGGCAAATATTTCCATGAGTGTCACAAGAGTTTTTATCAAATCTCCAAAGCAATTGGCCCCAAAGCGTATTGTTTTGCTTTGTTCCTAAAAGGAAATTTGGGTGAAATTATTTAAACTTTTACTTGAGGGAATGTAAGCATGATCTTCACAGCCTCCATAACTAACTCTTTTTTACTAGCATCTACAAGGTTGTCACATAAATACGAGGCATCTAGTCACCCTGAGTTGAGAATGGAGTGGAACCAACCAGAATAATGCTTTTATTTTCCAAAGTAAATACATTGATCTGAGGACAATTAGTTTCATATTGTGATAGAAAAGAATAACATAAGACTTTCTTTTAGGATAAAATAAAGTAAAGAAAGCACATTAAAACTGGGAAGTATAAAATGAACATGATTGGGACTGGCAAGATAGCTCAGTGGAGTAGGTACCTGCTTTGGCAAGCACAGGCACAGGGATTCCATCCTTGATCCCTCATGCTGCACAGACCTGCCCCTGGGGCACTCTGAGCTGGCAACCAAGTCTGGGCATGGTGGTGCATGCCTGTAAGCCCAGTGCAAGAAAGGCTGAAGAACAGGAGGATCACTATGACTCTGAGCTGCATAGCGAGACCCTGTACGAAATACATAAAGGGAAAAAAAGTTTAAAATGAACATGATTTTTCTTTAGATACTTCACTGAGTGACTGGGTGTTCTAATTTAGAAGCTTACTAATTTTTAATGTTATTCTACATTTAAAAGGAATGCACATGTACACACATGAAAACACTTTTCTTAGCTCTTGTTTATGTCTAATTCTCCCAAAACACTCTCAAAGAGACACAAAAATTAAATAATTTAATGGTACGGCTTAAAGGTAAGTTAGTGCTTGACTATTTGGGTATGTTTCTTAGGTAGTCCCCCAAGCCAGTTTACCTGCTTTGTGTTGTAGCCCATGCCCTTTTCAGTTGTTCATTCCATGTATGGAGGGTACTTTAGCAAGCAATAACTACAGAAAATTTTTTTTTTACCTTTGGACAAAATAAGGATTTAAGTTTTCCAGATATTTCTGACCACCAGAAGAACCTAATGTGGAAAGAGCTGAGACTCAGACAAATTGTTTTGTGCTACACAAAATCTACCTTGGCTTCCTCCATTTCCATCTGCCCATGCTGCTTCATTTCCATTTATCCAGATTCCTCCTTTCTTTTATATAGCTGTACTCTTCTGCCTACAATGTCTGTCCACTCTAGCATCTTACCTCCTTGCCTCATTATTTTCTGAAACTCAACTGTGGTGGGGAGCTGTTTGGAGAGAAAGCCAGTTGCTGTATCTTCAGCTGTAAGTTCAAGTTCCACTTGAACTTACACATTTTCACCTTTCACCTACTTCTGTCTTGATTATTGGTCAATCATGTGGCTCTGCAGTGAATAAAGATTAGTTGCCATCTGATACATGGCAGAAACTCATTAATGCGAATAGCGCTCAATGGAATTGTTTAAAGCACACAGTCCACTTAGTATCCAAAACCTTGAAATCCTAAGGAAGAGGAGTAAAGTCTTTGAAGTTCAACTTCAGCCATTGATGAGCTGTGTGATGACAGTCAAATGGCCTATCTCTTAAATCTGTTCTCTGATTTGTAACCCAAGAATGACTAAGGAGTCTTCTTCAGAGCTGATAGGAAGATTCCAGAAAGAGTGTTCTCAAAGTGACTGTATCAGTGCATCAGCTCTTTTATTCTTGTTTTGTTATCACTATTGGACTCAGCACAAAAGTGTGAGAAGATCAGTAGACTCCCAGCCTTGCCTTCCTGGCCTCTCTCTGCCCACAGTATCTCACTGAATGCTGCCATGGTGTGAGGTGCTCAGCTTCCTCTGAAGGTCAGTCTGAGAAGTGGTTTTTTAAAACCCACTGTGACATTAAATGTAAGGACACTGTAAGTGATACTGTTTGTGCCTTTACACAGTGTTCCTTTTTATGAGGCTTCAGGAGAATTCCTTGCCTGCTGAGAGTGCCAAGCAGAGTTGTACTTCTGAGCATTGGGTTTATTTTAAGCTTGTGGCCAGTAAATTATATAACTGACCGAATTTCCCTTTTTGAGTTGGCTGCTAGAAAGCTTAGAGCTGAATTCATTGCTTTATAGGACATGCATAGATTTTGATGGGATGCATTTCAAGCCTCAGTTTTCCCTCTGTTGTGTCCCTTTCTTTGTAATTTTTTCTTTTAACTTTTTTATGCTGTGCTATTTAAACAGTAAATTTGTTCATAATATTGCTTTAAACTATTTCTTCTTATTATTACCATTGTTGTTGTTTCGGTATTTGAGATAGGGTCTAGCTCTGTAATCCAAGTTAGCCTCAATTTCATGGCAAACCTCCTGCCTCAGTCTCCTAGTACTGGGATTACAGGCATGCACCACTACAGCTGGTATTTGCTTTGCACTGTTTCTGAAGCAAGGTGGGCAATAGGTAGACAGGGACAAAATAGAGTTTTAAATACTTTGCCTTACTATGGCTCCTTTAAGAGATAATTCGATCTTTATAAGATAATACTGGTGACACAGAATGCATTTCCAAGTGGGTAAGATTCCAGACATTGCAAGGAAGGTGAGGAAATGTTCTGAAGAGGGAATGCTTTGTGAAAGTCTTTGGAATGCTTTGGAAAGCCACTAGCAGAGAAATCAGTGAAAGGTGGACTGCTGCTGAGGGTGTAAGGGATCTGTTGTGTTATTGGATTCACTAATTAGTTAACCATTATACACTCCCCTGGGGTCAGCTCACAAAATTCATTTTTTACCTTCCATAGAGAACATGGGAAAGTTTAAGGCCAAGAGCTCCAGATTCAGGAAATCCTGGGCTTTCCATTGCCTTAGGATATTTACTCAACTCCCAGCACCTCAGCACCTCAATTTCTTACATATGAACCAGACATGAAAGGGAAATTTAGTGACTTCTTGCTCCTGAGAATCACCTGGGCACTCTGAAGGACCCCTTGGACCTAGGGACTGGAGTTCAATAGGACTCAGTGCGTGTATGATGATCAAGCTGGATTATCAACTTCATAGAGTGGAAGCTACCAGGGTGTTTGTGGAGTGTGGTGTCTGAGGATGGATCAGGGAGGCAGAACCTTGGAGACTGTGGCTGTTGCCTGGCCCCTTCCTCGAAGGCGCTGTTCTGCTTCTGCCTCCTGATCACCTTGGAGTAGGCAGCTTTGCTCCACCACATTTTTCCACCACGATGTCCCTGCCTTGGAGTTAGCTGACTAGAGGCTGAGTCCTCTGAAACTGAATAAATTAAGCCTGTTTGCCTTTAAGCAAGTGTCAGGGTTTGTGTCCCAAGTGACAGGAAAGCTGTCAGTGACTTTCAATACAGCATAATAACTATGTTCTTCATCTTTTCCTTGGGAGTCTGAGGATTCTTTGCACATTATCAGTTTTATAAGTGAATAGTAGGGGCCAGTAAGATGGTTCAGTGGTCTAAGGAGCATGCTTAGGAAACCTTAGGCAACCGCGGCAACTGTGATAGGATCCCTGGCACCACATGCTGTGCCAGCCCCACCCCCAGGACAGGCTGAGCTGGCCATAATACTAAAATAAATAAATAAATAAATAAGAATTGTATAGTAGGGTTAATGGACCAGGACAAGTGCCATGACAAAGATTTTATTTAAAATACATACCATTTATAGGTATGTCAAGTTCTAAAACCTACCATAAAAGCTTTGAAACAAAATCAGAGAAAATGTGTATTTCTTTCTCTTGGTCTTTGTAATCAAAGAAGAAATCAGTAGTAATATGGGCAAGTATTTTATCCTGTCATCATCATAGATTTGTTCATGGACTATCCTAAAATAAAAGTAATGCACCTTACCTATTTTCACCTGAAGACAGAACTTTCTCTCCTATATGCAGATTCTACTTATTATGTTATAAGCAATGATGATTGAATATATCCTCAAAAAAAATGTGTTAGGGAAACTTTGAAGACATGACCATTTATGACCATTTGCTTTTTCTTCCTTCTCTGTTGCCTATTGCAAAAAGAATTCTACCTTCTCTAAGTGTTTCTCTGCTACCAGGACCAAATAATATATAGTGTTGCCTAACAAAACAGCAAGCCTGGGTAGAGACATTGGGCTGGAGTTGTAGACATAAAGAGACATAGATTTTGTTGTTGGCTCTCATTGTTCTGAATCTAAAAATTGTTATGGGGGAAACTGAAAGAAAATAAAGAGGTGGCCATGACTCATCCAGATGGCTGACAATGACAACAGTTCTACAAAGCACTCTACATGATTTCAAGGTAAATCCTGAGGGGATTTGACTGACTTTGGGAGGTGCATAAGTTCCATGTTTTGTTACAGAGGTCTTGCTTTAACTTGATCTTAACCACCCAGCAGAAGTTTAACCATGAGGCATAAAAAGTAAAGCTAGATTAGTATGTTGAGCTGTAAAAGGCTTAAATTAACAGCTTCTGACATTTCCAGTTCTGTCAATAACCCACTATGATTATGGAATATCAGACTATGTATACAACTACCTTCTCTTAGTTCAATGAGAAGAAATTTTGTATCAATAATGATTAGAAAAATTATCGTGTCTGCATCCTGTGCTCTAAGTAATAAAAAATTAAATTAAATTAAATTAAAGAAAGAAAATAAAGAGCTGAACAATTAGCAAGGTACCTCATATACAGCTGGGGGTGTGAATGAAGGGAGAGAGTTTGGAAGCTGAAGTTTGGGGAGTTCATTTTTTGTTTTGAGTTTGGGTCAGAAAGTGAAGAAAGTCTCTCTAGTGGTTTTCAGGTATGAGCAAACTGGGGAAGAAGGGAAAAGGATTTTTGAATGGAGTTGCCATGCATTGTAGAATGGTTGTGTTCTTTGAGCTGTGTGGTTAAAAGCTAGTGCTGGATTTTAAATAAGTTATGTTGTCTGACTGCAGTTTTTTCAGTCAGTATGAGCTGGCTATGAGGCAACTGGAATTTTCTGGGACCACACAACTTTCCCACAATCTTGAGTGCTTTGTTGAACACCATACCATAACTAGAAGTTATCCTTGAAGTCTAGGGTACATTACCTGATTATCAGTAAGCAGTTTGGTTCTTCTCCCATGATTACAGTGTGTGTGCTCCGTTTTGGTGGCAGAAGTAGAAGTCAATGAAAGATACTAGGGACCAGGTACAGACTGTTCAGGGTCCTGTGACAGCGGTAAGCATGGAGCAAGAGGGGAAGTTGGCGGGACCTGATGTGGAAACAAAGGCGCTGTGGAGGTACACTGTGCTGTGGGCAACCGAACCCCAGGGAGGGAGGGCCATGCATGGAAGCACGAGTGCTCGGGACACTCGTGCCTCTCACATTGAGTATCTTTTCTGTTTTCTGTATCTGTGCTCATCTGTTTAACTCCTGCCGTCTCACAACCCGGCCTCTCCTCTTACCTTCCACCTCTGCCTCCCTAACATGAGAGAGCACCATCCTTCAGTGGGGTAATCAAGGCAGTCTCCCCTTGTTCCTCTGTAGCCACCTTCCAACCCAACTTAACTTCACTGCCAGAATGTATTTTAGATAACACCAATTGGATTGTGCCCCCTTGTTTGAATAGAGTCCCGCTGCTTGTAGTGTCAAGATAAAAGTCCTCAGCATGGTTCTCATGATGTCACAATTATCTATCCCCCTAACATCGCCTTGTCCCCCTTTGCCTCTTAATCTTCTAGCTATCAAACACAGCTTCATTATCTCCATGGTAGAGCCCTTTATAAACAGTGCTCCTTGCAGAGACGTCAATCTTTGATCTCTGAATTTGAGTAACCGCTGCCGCCCTCCACACCTCAGCTCCAATCCCCCAGAATGACCTTTCCCACCCCTTGTGATTTGACGTGACTCTCTATTCTACACTTCCATTCTTTCTTTCATTCAAAAATTTACCAGTCTTATGCTTCTGTGATTATTCAGTTCAACTGTCTTGTCTGTCAGGTCTTAAGCTCCATAGATTCAAAGATCTTGATTATTTTCGTCATCACTGTATTACCGGTGTCTGGTAGAGACATGCACACCATGAACAGTGCTCAGTTGATTTTGTTGATGTGATGACATAGATATAGACAGTTGATCCTGTTTTTGCTTTTGCAGAAGTTAGTGAAGACATTTTCTGTGCATATAACAACACTAGGCTCAGAATGGTTGTGTGAGAGCAACATATCATGAAATAGGGGCACAGTATATGGGTTGGAGCAGCTGTGAGGGCCAAGGCATCTCTTTCCTGAAACCAAAGCATGAAATAAGCCATCTGGACTTGGGGGGATCTCAGTGGTGCACATTTGCCTGGCATGTGGGGTCCCTAAGATCTGTTCCCTGCACTCAAAACAAAAACAATACAACAGTGAGGGGAAACCATTCCAGCTGAAGAAAGCTTCAGCTCTACCTCAGAAGGCTTCTCTGGGTCAGTTTTGGTTTTTTAGCATTTCTTTATTAAAGTTGATTTTAATCCACACATAAACCTATAAAAATTGCACATAGCAATGGTGTACCTCGTGGAATGTTTAACATTTTTTTATTTAATTTATTTTAATAGTTGTATAAAACTATAAGAAGTTGCACCTATTATTGGGGCTCCTACCATGTAACCTTCTTTACATGTGTCTATCTCTGGCACCATTTGCCATTTCCTTGTGGTAAGACATTCAGAATCCTTTCTTCTAGCATTTGAAATGTACAGATAGTTGCTGTCTGTAGCCACCCTGTAGCATCCCAGACCCTCTTCCCACTCACCAAGCCATCATGCAGGAGCCCCTGGCCCACCCTTCCTATCTTTCTCTTTCTACCACTCTCCTTGTTTGAGTTTTAGCATTGATGCAACCAGCACTGTAATCTGGTTTTATTCCTTATTATGGAAGAGTTTTCTTAGAAAAATCACTTCATCATCCCCTCTGTGCTTTTCTCTCATTTTAATCTAAAATAAAACTGAACAAATGAAGAAATATTCTCAGATTCTATAAAGACTGCCCAGGAATAAGTCTCCTGGATTTAAAAAATTACATGATATCACAACCATATTTTTGAGGATTACTTTTAACTTGTTTTTGTCATTCTCTCAGAGTCATGCATCTAGTTTACCCTTACTACACTATCTGCTACAACAACAAAGCTTACTGAATAATTTGTTAGCTTTGTAATTTCACTACAGGAACCAAATAGGTGGTTTTATTGGCTTTCTTAGATTCAACCATCCAGGAGCTGGACACCCACTGCAAATACAGAAGCTCAGTTTCTCCCTTATATTTAGCTATTCTTTTCATACCAAATAATCTGGAATGTGTACTTCTACTTCTTCATAAAACCACAGGTATTTTCACATTAAAAATCCTCAGTGCTTCTGTGCATCCCATGAGATACAGTCTAAACTCTATGTGGGTTCCTGAGTCTTTGCTCTCTTTTCACTTGTCCCCTGTCTCATTTCCCCACCTCTCCAGTCCTGGATTTTATAAATTAATCATTAATTTCCAAAATACTTGGAGGTACTTTTAAAACACAGGTTTAGCTTCTTGAACTGAAGTCAGAGTAAATATGACATAATCAGGATAGGGGGTTGTTTCTCTTTCATGTTACCCTCCAAAGGCTCTTGGATGGATACGACTGCTTCCAAGACAATGGACTCAGGCTTGGTATCACCTTTTGTCGTGTTCCCCTGCCTTGGTAACCAGCTGTTTTTCTTCTTAAGCAACAGTGCCAATCTTCAGCAGTACATCTACCTTGAGGTTATCAAGAAAGGAGATTCGATTCCAGCACCACATGCTGCACTGGCCCTGCCATGAAGTTTGGGCATGGTGGTGCATGCTTGTAATCCCAGCACTGGGGAGAGGCTGAAAACAGGAGGATCACTACAAATCTAGTCTGTGTAGTGAGATCCTGTACCAAATACATAAAAGTAAGTAAGTTAATAAATGAAAGAAAGGAGAAAAGGCATGTTCTGACCCCTTTAAGGACATGACTAGGGATTTCTGCTTCTGTCGCTGAAGCCAGGAGTTAGTCATATGGCCACCCAAGTTGCAAGGGAAGCTGAGACATTTGTCTTAGTTCAGTAGCCATATTTGTATTTCTGTGCTTGTAGATGAAATGATGAATGGGTAATGAGGGTACAACTGTAAATCTTTGTTATGTCTTCTGTATGTCATTGACTGGGGTAAGTGCTAGAGATTTGTGATGAATAAGGGTTATATTAGGGGTAGAGCTAAATTTAGTTTGAACACTTGGAGCATAATCTGTTGTCTGACTATGTCATGAAGAGTTAATCTGTACACATTCTCCCTATATATTCTATACAAATAAAATTTGTTGCTTGCATATTCTGTGTGCAGTCTTCCATACTTCTGCATTTTCTCTCCCACTGTCTGGAACTTGATGGCATGAGCCAACCCAAGGATCACTACCTGTATAAAGCGTTTCATGTTCTTCCCAAGGGCAGTGAGAAAGAGTTCCCCTGGTGTTCCCTTCACACCTAAGTGCTTCATTCTCTTTCCTCAGTCATGCTGTAAGTGCTTAGAGACACATATAGATTTGCACTTTATCCATTTCATATCCCACGCACCTTAGCTCAATTCTGAGCAAATTGAAGGTGCTCAGTGTTTGCAGAGTCCAATTAGCTAGTTCTTGTCATGCATTCATGAGTTCTTGAGTGACAAGGTGGGTGGGATCTCTAATAATCTGGGGAATCTCACTTATATTGTGTTTAAAAATATCACAGTTAATAAAAAATTAAGTGAATTTCAAGGCAGTTCCAGAATTGAAGAGATAGGCCATCTCTCCAGTGTTTTTATCTTATTCTAACTTTGGGTTAATTTTTATTCTTT
>PVKN010020701.1:0-15811 GCA_004027915.1 Capromys pilorides
TGTATATAAAATATGTATATAAGAAATAAAAAAGAAAATTAAAAAAAAAAACAAAACAAAGGGCTCACAGAATTGCCCCAGAGTCATTACCCAGGGCTACGCCAGCCTGTCCAACGTGCCATTTTCAAATGAGTTTCCGGACAGATCCACATGTAGTACAGCCTGAGAACTTGAGGGAGGTGAAGATTACACTCCCTGTGGCTTCTGGTCACTCCCTGCATCATCCTCTGGCTGAGGGACACCAGCCCCACACCATGGAGGTGTGAGTGCAAGAGCGGAAGGTGACGCCATTCCAGGTCTGCTAGTCACCTGGCCAGGCTGACTAATCAGCCTCTGTAAACCTCCCTTGCTCCCATTTGTAAAGTTGGAAAAATACATAGCCCCAGTCTTGCTGGACACCTTCACATTCACAACATGTTCACAGCTGTGCTTCATCATAAATATTAATTTTTATTTTACACTATTACAAATATTAATCAGAATCAGCATTTTACTCCATGACCAAATTTGTTCTACTTGTTCACTGTTGACTATTAGCCACATATGATTTCCATCTGCTTAATGCGCCGCCTTTGGGAATTTAAGCTTTAATTTAGACAAAGGTCCATTTCCCTCTTTCATATAAAAAGAAAATAAACAAACAGATGCAAAACATATTTTTTAATATCTTGGCTATTTACTTTCTGATCTATGGTATTCAGCACTGTGCTCCAAGTTTGCATTCCATTTCTCTTTCTGTTAGCTAAAGTAGTGTATAGCCTTAAAATTCCCCTTGGTGCTTATTTTGGTGCTTACCAAGTCCAAAAGAGGAAGACACAGGCCTCATAAGGAAAATATCACCTCTACGCTGTCGGCAGACCCTGGTTCCAGCGGGCTTAACTGGAAGCCGTGGTCCCAGTGGCCTCTCCCAGGACCTCAGAGCCAATGAAGCATGTCACAGCCCTAATATCTTCTTAAGCAAACTGAATATGGCCACCCAGGCAGATTACCTTGTTGTCATAGAAACTCTTTTAATATTTAGACCAAGGAAAGCAGGGATGAGCTGGGGAGATAGCTCAGTGGTCTAAGCACCTGCCTGGCAAGTGCAAGGACCTGGGCTCAGTCCTCAGTACTGCACGCCATGCCAGCCCTAAAGCCCTGGGAGTGCTATGCGGGCCACTGGTATCGGGTGTGGTGGCCTATGCCTATGATCTCAGTGCTGGGGAGGCTGAGACAGGAGGATCACCATGAGTCCAAACTGCGTAGCTAGGCTCTGTACCAAATAAATAAATAAATAAATAAATAAATAAATAAATAGTTTTTAAAAAATAGAAAAGCGGGGAGGGGAAGGACAACATTGGACCCAAAAGCTATAACCTAAAATAGAGGAATGAGCCAGAGACAAAGAAGGGATTTAATTCACCAAGGAGGAAAACATCTGGAAGCGCAGGCTTGGACAGAGGCTGGGGTGTCTCAGCAGGAGACTGCCAGACCGTAAAACGGGAGGGACGCTCAGGAGCTCGACCCTGAGTCCTTCCTTTTGCAGATGTGCAGAAGCCCACGGAGGCCAAGGGACTTACGCAGGTTCACGCGCTGCATGATGGTGCACACATAAGCAGAGCAAGGTGCGGTTCTCCTCCAAGCTTTTCGCTCTTATCATTCTACCTCTGGAATAGAAGCCAAAGAGCAGCATCTGAAGGCCTTACACAGCCTTTGCCACGGTTGCAGTATATTCTCTAAGAGCTATAAGAAACTGACTTGATGCAGACAGAGGGAGACTCTTGGGCCTTAGCCTGGCTCTAGGAGGGGTCAGCTATTGGATGAGTGAGGAGGACCTGAGTCCTCGTGCGCCAACAGCCAGTGATGTGGTGGCGGTGCTGCCCTCGTGGCTAGAGCTCACACATGCTTTGACCAAAAGGCTCCAGCCACTCACAGTTCCTCTAAAAGGGACACCTCATCATTACACGTAAGCCTAGAGTCTACAGCCTTTGGGGTCCAGGGCTTTATTCCCTTCTTCACAAACCTTGAAATGTGGGGCAGCGTTTGGTGTGAGCTCTGGAGCGCTGCGGCCTCGTGTGAACTCTCTGATGCTTTCAAAACAAGGAAAGCCCTAGACTTGCGCAGCAGGTGTCAGGTAAGTGGAGATGTCAGGGAGCTGTGAAAAGGTGAGGAGGGCACAAGACAGAGAGCAAAGGCACAGGACGGTCCTTCATCAGGACCTCAGCATGTGTGCGGTGTGTCCCCAGGGGAACACCACCACCCACCATGCCACGGCCATCCCAGGTCGCCTCACTGGCCAGATCAGGATCCGTGCTTTGAGCACAGTCAAACCTCACCTCTTGCCTTTTCTGGGATTAAAATATCTTGCCAGGCCTGGGAGGTGCTTTACAGATTTGTTTGTTCAGTTTTCCCAGTACCGAGAGTTGATCCCCGGGCTTCGGGCCACCGTGTTATACCCCAGAACTTTAGTTTTTCCAGATTGGTTCCTGCTATGTAGCCCAAGCCATCCCTGAAGTTAAGGTCTTCCTGCCCCAGCTTCCCATGAACCACCCATCTCTGCTTGCTTCCATGGCAGAATTCAGCTCGGTAGAATCTGGAAAAAGCAATCAGGTTAAGGAATGCGGTAAGAAACGACAGCTCATGTGTATGAGCTGGTGAACGCTTCTGAAGGAGCCTTTTTGAGGCAGAGGAAACTAGCTCCATGCTCTGCTGATTTTCCCAGTTGAAAGATTAGATGCAAGTATTTTGGAAGCAGCAAAAAAAAAACCTTGAAATATTCAACCATTTTCAGAATTCAACAGGCGTTGACTCAAGAAAGATGTACGCGAGGCCCTCAGAAACCCCAGCTCTGGGTTTCCAGAAGCCCCTCAGCTGGTTTCCCACCAGCGCCCGGGGCTGGGGCCAGGGCCGACCATGTACAGGAGACCAGGCGCCCAGTTCTAACTGATGCCAGAAGTGGCCCTTCTGCCTGTTACCTGTGATGAGTGCTTGTCATTGCGGGGCTGTGTGGTCTGGTGCAGGGGAGCAAGCTGAACCATAGGCCAGGGCTCCCTGCCAAGGTTACCAGAAGGGCCGATGGCTCCACATACGCAGAGAAGGAAGGCCTCGGTGCATGTGGCGTCAAAGTACTTGCCAGCAAATACTGCTCTTTGATGATTAAGCATTTGAATGAGTTCAGAATCAAAATGCGTGCACATAGCCACACTCCAGCCAGTGCGTGCTGGGTGGCAGTACTCACGCCCGCAGGCGGACTGTCCCAGAGTAAGGCAAGTGGACTGTCCCAGAGCGAGGCATGTAGCCTAACAGCAGGCAAGCAGGCTTCAGCCCAGCACTCCTGGCCGTGAACCCCGGTCCTGCGACTCCAGTGCCCCGGATGTCTGCTCATAGCCACTCTTGGGGCTGCTTGGGCATGGCCTCCGGCCTCTTGGGGCCTAATCACTTCTTCCTATGCTGACCACATTGGTTAACAGTATGAGCTTGCCACAGGCAAAAAATAGCAATCCCAACTACCTGCTCGTTAGACAAACAAACCTAAAACTTTATTACTGAGTTAAAAGGATGACTGTTTTCCCCAGAATACCACACAGCCGAAAAGGCAGATTTCAGCATGGCATGCCTCAAGCAATGGGCTGCGCACTTTCCCCTCTTGTGACTGTGGAAGGCCCAGCCCCCAGCCATGGACCAGACTGCTAGGAGTGCCCTGTATTTATATAGCCCAACCCCAAAACTTCAGCAGTGTCCTTTGTGGTCAGCTTCCGCCTTCTCCAGGCTGAGAGGCAACATCTCACACTGACGTTTGGTCATGTATGTAGTGGTCATTTCAGCACAGCCAGTGCTAGCCAATTTAAAAATGGTAAGAAGGAATTCCATTTGCTAGACATCCGCTGAGCCTCCTGTTGTCCAGCATGGCATTGACCCTGTGCCCACAGAGATCTCTGGTGGTCGTAGGGGCAGCAGGTGCCCCAAACCCTGTCTATAGGGTACCTGTCAGTTAAGAGTTGGCCCCAATCACTGCCAGGACCCTCGCCTGCATCTCCCTGCCTTTCACTGATTCACTGGTCATCTGTTTTCCTGCATATTATTGAAAGTCTATCTGCAGAAGAATCAATAATTATGCCAGGGGATGAGATAACCTTAATAACAGCTCTGACCCTTGCTCCAGCATCTAGAACATCTGACCAATCTCAGAGGCCCCCTTAGGAAAGAAGAGAAATGTCCAAATGAGAGAAAGCCATGCTGCACCACGGCTCTTTTCTGAGCACGTTTTTCACCTTGCAAACACATTTTCCCTCTTCATCTTCCAGCACTGCATCTTTGAAAGGTCTAAATCATGCCTACCTTTTCCCTGAATGACTACAGAGGTTCTGGTTTGAGGGCCTCACTTGGCTTGCAAAGCCAAGGTTTGTTTGGGTTGGAATGTTTTCAGAAATGATGGTGGGTCTTTCAACTTTTTTCCTACTCTCTCTTTTTTCCCCCATGGGATTTGCTTGTTACAAAACATCTGAAATCCCTGAATTTTAGGCGGCACTGAGACACATCAAGGAACGTAAATTCTCAGGCCTGGACTTGGCAGGAGGATATACACTGCACAGATGCATCCTGACCTCACCCGTGTGTGAGGCACAGCGGCAATGGTGCAAGGAGGGCTGGAGGATGTGGTGGCCTCCCCGTCCCTGGCATGCTTGGGATCTGTTGCCAGGGAGACCTCACAGACCAGAGAGGTCCACTGGATGCAGGGGCTGAGGATCCAATCCAGGAGATCTTTCCTTTCTCTCCCCTACTACTGTTCTCCACTTCTTCTCTCAACCTTTACCTCACCAAAAGGGTCTCAAGAGTCGTTCGCAGAGTTGTTCTGCATCCGTTCTTCCCTCAGTCTGTATGCTATGCATACCTCCATCCAAGCCCTAGCAGAGGATGCTGGGGCCAAAGAGGATGAGACACAGAATGAATCGTGGTGTGATGCTAGGGTGAAGGTTTCCCCACCTGGATTGGGGTGCTGCCTGCCATAAGGGTGGGGAGCGGACTGAGGAGGGATGCAGCTTGCTACTCACAACTTGCTGTTCTCTGGGATGCACCCCAGCCATCCCGCCTGCCTTGGGGTAGCCAACAATGCAATAAAACTTCTGCAGACTGTGGGCCAAATACAGCTTCCCTCTTCTAATTTTCAGTGTCTGGTATTTTGTCTTAGCAACTGAGCCACCCTGGGAATCTCTAGAAGTTCTCTGGGCATGTGTTACCTCATCCTGGTTACTACCAAGAGATATCTGAGGCTGGGCAACTTGGGGAGGAAAGAGGTCTATTCAGCTTGCAGCTCTCATGGTTCACAGGCATGCCAGCGACACAACCTTGGCCATAGTGAGGACCTGGTAGCTGAAGACATCATGGCGCCACAAATGTATGCAAGAGGGAGCAGTCATGCGGAAGGACAGATGGATCATGCACCTGCAGCCTCAAGAGGGGCACAGAGCAGTGTCACTTCCTTCCTCAGTCACATCCCTCTGACCAAGGATCCCCCAAAACATCCACTCTGCACATCTCACACTGGGGACCAAGTTCCCAACACATGAGCCCCAGGGGCACTGTCACCACACTCCAACTGGAACCATGACTGGCACACGGCAGGTGTGCAGGAGGTCATTGATGAGTGAGTGAATTTAGGATGATAGCTGGGGTCTGCCCAGTGCTCTAGGGGGCACTGTGATTCCCTACACATGAGTTGATTTACTCCTCGTAGAACCCCACGAGTGCAGAGCCATGACCACAGAGAGGCAAAGTCAGGGGCCCTAGCCTCTCGGGAAGGGCCATGCAGGACATGAGGGGGCACCGGCCTGAGTCTAAACTCTGACTTACTGCCCTCACTGCACCCCGGATCACAGGGGAGATCCGGGTGTTCTCACCAGGCAAATTCAAACTGCTGAGTTTGACAGTTAAATGGGAATATTTAACTGAAACACTTCCAACAATAATGGAACATCTGGAATAGAATTTTGGAACCAAAAAGGCTGGAAAGTACATCTTCTAGTGGTTTTCCTACTTTTTAAAAAAGTGATTTATTCATTTATTCCACACAGCTCGCACTCACAGCAATCCTCCTGCCTCAGCCTACTCAGCGCTGGGGTGACAGGTGTGCACCACCATGCCGGGTTTCGGCGGATGGCTCCGCACGGGGCTAGCACAGCATGCGGTACCGAGGATTGAACTTGGGTCCTTGCACTTGCTGGACCCAAGGTGCTTGGACCACCAAGCCCCAACTTTCTTCAGAGTGGGCTATTGTTGTTTTCTTGGGAAAACCTGAATAGATGTCCAAGAGTTAAAACAGCATCCATGGGTTGTGGGTTGGGTGTTCACAGGACCTCCGAAGCATCACTGCATCATGGCTGGAAGCCTACAAGGCTCGGTCTCAGGTTATAGCCTCCAAATAAAAAAAGCCTGATATCCTTCATTATTTGCTAAAAGTGGTGCATCTCTAGGTCCGATAAATAATCTACCCAAGGGCAGCAAGGAAGAGAAGCCAGGTCTCTCGGCTCCAAACCCTGTGTTCCCTCCACTGCGTGGCACCGCTGGAATTGATTCTCAACACTTCTTTCATGCTACTGAGACTGCCCTAGTTAGGCTCCTGCAGATGAGGCCAGAATCCTAAAACTAAGGTGATCACCTGCGTGAGAAGCCGCCCCGCCATGGAGTTCGTGTTGCTGGACAGGGAACAAGATGCACTTCACGGAATCAGAGGATAATAAGATAACGTCAGTGCTCAGAGACTGCAGACCTAAAAAGGGTGAGCTCACAATCATGTCCAACCATGAAGGCTGCACCCACACATTCAGACTCCGACCTTGAACAACTAATCCTAAGAAAATCTGCCATCCGTTCCTCTTACGCAGTCCTATCTGAGGGAGCCGCAAGTGAGTTGGTGTTTTTCAAAACAAGATAATGAAAGCCCAGTGTTTACTGTGCTAACGTGGGCCCTTCTCTGCCCCAAAGTTTCAGAATTTTAATAATAACCAGCGTCAATGTTTAATTTAAAGTTAGAGCACACTGGTTAAGAAACTTCTAAAAATAATCTGCTTCATATTGATGGCTTTGGCTTTGTTGACTCATAAAATGTCAGGGTTGGAGGAAAATAACTAACAGAAGCTCCGGCTATGATTGCAACTTTAATTATTGATGTTCTGCTCTTCATGTTCAGACCCCAGGCTATGGGGTGCAGTGCGAGGGCCCAGAGGCCCGGGACAGGCTGGGCAGGGGGAGCCTCCCCCTCAACGGGCTTTTGGGCATCACAGCAACCCCTGTTTCTGGGGTGGGTTGGTTTCCTGGGGTTGCTTTCATACTGACAGGTGAGAAGGAGAGGGGTGGGCATGTGGCCAGGTCTGGGGAGTCAGGACGAGGGGGCAGGTGCCTGTGACCTCTCCACTCAGGGAGGCCTGTGGCTGGAGTCGGGGAGCATTTCCAAACATTCTGCTCCTATTTTCAGTGAGTGCCCCAGAGCCAGGAGTCTGGTCCGTGACTGCGCTGGACTGAGCTCCCACTTCCGTTCTGCTTGATACCAACTCCACAAGCCCGAGCTGCTAACCTCACCTTGCTCTGCATGGCCCCAGTGTGGCCTTAGTTCCCTGTTTCCGAGAGCCAGAAGGGGCGCCGTGTGCTTGACTCGCCAGAGCAGTCCATCCCACCCCGCGCGAAGCACTCCCGTTTGGATCCTTCTCCCGGTTAATGCTTGCTCCTCAGCACGCGGATCTGGCCTTGCACAGGCAAGATGGGGTGGGGGGAGCACTCATTAGTGGAAGTCACAGATGGGGCCGCAACGCAGGTCCTCCCTAGTGGGCGCAGGGCAGGGCCCACTGCTGCTGAGTCACCGGTGGCAGCGGGAGGAAGTCGGCCCTCGGGGTCAGAAGAGTTTTTTCTTTTGTCTCCAGTTCCCTTTTCTAAGATTTGTCAATTCCTGATCTTCTCCCACAGCGAGAGCACACGGCAAAGGAAACCTCCGCGCACACTGTCCCGCACGGCGTCTGACTCAGGGGTCTGGCAGGCGACAGCCCTGGGACATCCCCGCCACAGCTGGACAAGGACCTGCTGCTGACGTGACTGTGAGCTCCGCTGGCCCCCCTGGCCCAACCAGGGCCCACCATGGCAAGGGTGGCACCGTGCACTGCTCTACTGTGCTTTTAGGAGGCCAGCAGGAGTGGCTGGCTGTGGTCAGCAGAGCTCAGGTCAACCCCAGGCATGCCTTCCTCTAGCAGGAGTGTTGCTGCACAGAGTCGCTTCCCTCAGAGGGGAGAAGGGGGCTGCGGCCGCCTACATTTCGTTTTCCACACTGCACATGCACTGCGTCCTGGGCCTCTGGTAAAGGTGGAGCCAGGTGCAGACTCCAGTGGGAACACAGAGACAGGAAACCAAGGCAGATGGTGGGAGATAGGGTGGCCCAGACCGGACCAAATTACCAAATTTAGAAAAAAAAAAAAAAAGGAAGGTATCTTCTTTTTTTTTTTTCTGTGTATCTAAAATCATTGTTACAGATGAATTTCAAGCACGCAGCAAAACCCGACTTTAGTACACACTTTCTGCACCAAATGAAAGCTGCGCACACTTCGAAAAGCACTGCCATCTGTTGTGCGCTGGAGTCCCCTGCGTGTCTCCTTCCCACAGGGGGTGGCTTCCCTGCGCCATGCCTTGAGGAGCTTGGATGGATTCTTCAGGTGTGAGGGGGAAGAGCTGCCTGCGAGCAGGGACACGCCCCGCGGCCCTTGCCACAGCTGGCCTACGCTCTGAGGCCACCTCACCCGTCAACTGCCAGGGTCTCAGCATCACTCGCCCTGCCTCTGGTGGCCCTGCAGGATGCCGCGCCTGTCACAACCACCGAGAGACACGCGGCTGTGTCGCATGTTACTGCCTGGACTTCTCTCTCTCCTTCCTGTGCCTTAGCCTGCCCTGCTTCACGGAGAGAAACCCTTCTGAAATCTAGCACAAAGCGGATCCACGGAGGAGAGGCCACGCACAGCACCCTGGCTCTGGGTCCTAACAGGACAGTTTCTACCTCTGGCGCTTGGCTTCTTTGTGTGCCCGTCAGAGAGCTGAAGGGAGTAAGTGTCTCGCCTCCTCTTTCAAGGCGAGTCTGGGCTGTGTAGACCCAGAGCCCCCCCCCACCCCCCCCACCCCATGTGAACACCCATAAAGCTTTGCTTTCCTTCTTCCAGGGAGGACAAGCTTTAACGTACAAAGATAATACTGAGCAATAACTCACTGAGAAATTACTTTTGCTAAACTTAGACAGCATTTTTAGCTCACAATTCAACACAAAGCCCACAAATTTCTGACCCTGGGTCCAGCTTCTGATCCTTGGAGCCACTCTGTCTTTACACAGTGCTCCAAATAATGAGCCCAACCTTTAGACCAAGAGTCCCTATTTATGCAGTTCCGATCATCAATGCTGCTTTTCTGGTTTGCTTATTTTAGAAGACAAGCTTTTTCCTCCAACAGGTAAGGACTATGTGGTCTCCTGTAATTTCTGTAGTATTTCTTTCCTTATACATATGTGAGATTTAATGGACAAACCATGGCTGAAGTTTCCCTCTCAAACACATCCAATTAAATTAGTGACACATGACCTCCACTGCACATTAAGAGTCACCAGGGGGGATCTTTTTTAGATGGTCCAGACCAAGGTCCCTGCTTAAGTAAATTAAATCCTAACCCTGAAAGGTATCATCCTGGCCTAACAGGGATTCTAATTTGCAGCCAGAATTGAGATCTCCAGAACTGAGCCACCACGCTGGTTTCCATGGCACTCGCTCATCCCATGGTCTCGGCAGGTACGTGAGGCCATCAGAAGGCCGGCGGTCTGGGAGCTGACATGGAGCTCCCTGTGGACCTAAGGCTCCGGGAGCATCTGGCCACTGCGTAATCACGGGGCACAGGCAAGCGGTCACCGAGGGGCTCCTGGAGTCTAAGAAGCACCTGATTACAAAGCCACCACAGCTGGCAAAGCCAGATCTTCCCAAGCACCAGACTCAGAACTCTGTCCAGAAATTTCCTCCTCAGCCATGACATCTTGGCTACTCAAAAGAGAGGTTCTTATAAAGCCTCTGCTCTCCCACTGTGCCTGCCGGTGCTTCTAAGTAGGGTCAGCTCCTGGCGTGACCAGGGGACAGAAGTTCCCCCACTGCTCCTGGTCTCACCCAGGGAGTGGGCTTCACAGAGCCCACACACCATGAGTTTGGGGTGGGCCACCCTTTCCTGTCCTCAGTCTCATCTTCACTGAACCCTTGCCACTACCCTCTGCAGGGTGACTGATGTTACCCCATCTTCATCGCTGGGGAAGCTGAGGGTTAGAAAGGCCAGGTTATAATCAGCATTATCTGCTCTATGGAGCTAAGAATATCCCTTAGTCATTGCAAGCTGATCAGGCCTGAGATCTCCCAAATGAGTGGATGGTGAAGGCTTAAATAAATGAGACCAGTGGTGTGATTTCAGGGCTCTGGGAAGATTATTAACCTCTCACAGAGATTTGTGATGTCCTGTGGTTTTAGACAAAGAACTGCCCTGCACCACTAGGCACCACTTAGCCAAAAGGCCGAGAAGGGATAGACCAAGAACTTCTCTGGGTGGCCTGCATTTATTTCATTATCAGAACCAAGGAAGAGAACACGGAAGGAAGGCAGCACACTGCCTCTAATGGCAGGGCCTGCCAAGGACTTGGGAATCTGCTCAGAGACTTGAAGCAAGACTTCATGTTAATTTAGGAGGATGACACTCCCTCCAGGAAGACCTCCACCCAGGCATGAGGTCTGCAGCTGCAGTCTTTATCTAGTTAGTTGAAGTTGGAGCCAGGGTCCTTAGCTGTGGCCCTGTCTTGTCCTTTGAGGCCTCTTGGCCTCACTCACCATTACAGGCCTCAGTGGGACCAGTGATGCACAAGTAAACTTGGCAGGCCACTTGGTCATCTAAGCCCTGCTCAGAGCTGCTCCATGGTGTCCCCATCCCCACTGCGGCCTTCACAGCACTGCATCTCCTGCCCTCAGGTACGCAGCCACCTGCACGCCACATGCTCTGGCTTACGAGCTCTCTTCTGGGGCTACACCCCCAGGAAGACACTGGCTGGGCTCATGGATGCTGTGATGTTAGCACAAGGCATGCTGGCCTGCATTATCATTAATAGTGACAGACATTTGGGCTTAGGGATGAGATTAAGGACGCCTCAGGTGCTGATGGTGTCACATGAGAAGTCACACCCTGAAACACTAAGGTAGCGCTAGAGCAAAGGGCATGAGGCTCTTGTCCTAGGATGCCAAGGACATCCACAGGGCTGGAAATGGGTGGGGCCCCCACCAAGAGCCTGCATGGGCACTGGGCTCCTAAGTCCGTGGAGGCGAAGCTGTACTCACAGCTGCTCAAACCACAGAAGCACCAGAGGGATCCACCCAGAAGTCGGCCCTGGCTGCACCGCATGTGCCTCTTCTATGGAAACAAAGAGACAGGAAGGGTTCCACTGGAAGGAACAGAGCCGGTGCCTGGGTGTGGAAGGTCAGCAGTCCTGCTGCAGGGAAGAGATGGGAAGAGAGAGGAGGCAAAGGGGCTTCAGCTCGGCCCCAAAGCTGGGCTTACGCGCTCGTTCACAGCACCACACTGGGGCAGACATTCTAGTACTCGATTCATGGCCAAATGCTCAGTCCTAAACTCCAGAGGCACAGAGTGGGCACACAAAGTGAGACAGGGAAAATGGATCAGGCGGGCCTTGTAGGTGGAGGGACAGCTATGCATAGTTTGGTGGAGTCACAACATGAGAATCACCGGAGCTACCAACTGGAGCAGACTGCCTTACAGGACTGGAAATGCAATGGACAGTGCAGGTTCCATTAAATACAAAACCCAGCCCAGCCCAGAAGAACCCAGCTCTGATTCAGCCAACCCAGGAACCAACGCAGAACCAAGAGCTCAGCTTTCCCCAAGGACGCGTGATGCGGCATCTGCAGTGAGGTCTTCAGTGGATGGAAGTCGTCTAGGTGCTGTAGAGAGCTGGGCCAGCTGAAGTGCACATAAACTGATTCTAGGTGAGAAAGTCAAAGCGATGAGCAGCAGCCCAGTACCTTGCTGCACAGCCATGTGGAGCCATCTTTAGTAACACAAGAGGGGGCTTAAATAAGGGTAAGGAAGCATAGACGTTGCCAGCAGCAGAACTCTAGTAAGGTGCTGTCACTTAGGTTGGGATCCCAGGGCTGCATGCTTCACACATGTGCCGGTTACCTCAGAGTGTGGCTGACTTCACACTTCTGTTCTCAAAGCTCACATGTTTTTGATCAAGCAATTTTGCTTTCTTTGGAATTGTGACCCACCACGTATTGAAACATGGATCTGAAGAAGAAAGACAATTTGGTTTCTAAGATATTAGTGAAATAAGCATGTATGCACCGCTGAGCTAGAAATCTTGTAGAAATAAGGCATAAGCCTACAAGTCAAAGGAGAAATATAATTCGTACAGCTGTTGTTCTAGCCTCAGCGCAGACACTGCTCAGAGCTTGGATGTTAACTATGATTCTCAAAGGAGAATCTTCTTGTACACAAAGGAGCTAAAAATTCTGAATGTTATTGAAAACAGAGCAAATTGTCCTGTTCTGTGGCTGCATTTTCTTGTAAATATATGCTCTGTTACACTTTCTACACTATGGACTTTTCACAACACTTTTCAAGAAGTTGTGAACGTTTCATACAGATAAACTGCTCTATGCAGGCCACAGCAGCCAAAGAAAGAAGCTAGGGGACAAAAGAGGACTAGAGGGAGTGGGGGGGGGGGAGAAAGAGAGAACAGAGGCAGAGAGAGAGAGAGGAGAGAGAGAAAGATAGAGACAGAGAGAGGAAAGAGAGACAGAAACAGAGACAGAGAGAGGACAGAGGCAGAGAGATCCAGCAACAGGGAGAAAGGACAGAGACAGGGACAGAGACAAAGAGAGGAGAGAGAGAAAGATAGAGACAGAGAGAGGAGAGAGAGACAGAGACACGGAGACAAGGACAGAGGTAGAGAGACAGAGCCAGAGAGCCAGAGACAGAGAGGGAGGGACAGAGACACAGAGAGGAGAGAAAGAGACAGAGAGAGGAGAGAGAGAAAGATAGAGACAGAGACAGAGAGAGAGAAAGAGGACAGACACAGAGAGCCAGGCAGAGAGACAAAGATAGAGACACAGAGAGGAGAGAAACAGAGCAAAGGAGGGGAGAGAGAGAGAGAGAGAGAGAGAGAGAGAGAGAGACAGAGACAGAGACAGAGACAGAGACAGAGACAGAGAGACAGACAGACAGACAGAGAGAGAGAGAGAGAGAGAGAGAGAGGTGTCAGTGGTGCCTGCATGTGGGCAGGGTGAGCTCCTACATTGATACAGCCGTAATTTGCTTTCTAAACAACTGTTCTTTTCTGTAAGTTTCATTTAAACTTCTTTTTAATAAAAGAGTGATGCCTTTTTAAGGGTAGAATAAAACTATTAGTATGTGTAATTACATACAAACCATATGGGAATTATATATGCAAAACATAGTAAAAATACTAACATGCAACCTGACTATTTTAATTTAAAATGCAAGTATCTTTTTAATCAACAAATACTAAATTCAAGAATTTCTTATCTTCCCCAAATTTTCTCCGTGTCCTCTAAGAAGAAAATAAAGCCCCTTTTCCCTTATCCTTCTGCCTGTTTCTCTGCTGCGCCACTGTGCAAACCCTATCATTTTGGTGCTATGACCTGGAGTGGCAGCATCAGGCCTGCCAGCGCCAGACCCACCAGGTGATTGACCACAGGTCCCCCGCCAGCACTGCCTACCATCATCAGACAGTGCCAGGCCCACCAGCGCCAGACCTTCCAGGTGAGTCCTCTAGCCTGCCACCAGCACAGCCTACCATCATCAGCCAGCACCAGGCCCACCAGCCAGTGACAGGCCCACCAGCCAGCACCAGCCCACCAGGGGAGATCTCCAGCCCACCAACAGCACAGCCTACCACCATCAGACAGCACCCTAGGCCCACCAGCCAGTGCCAGGCCGGCCACATGAGACTTCCTCTGCCCCACCACCAGTGTAGCCTATCACCCAGTGCCAGACCCATCAGGTGAGTGAGACCCCCCTCCCCCAGCCTACAAGCAGCTCAGCCAACCCAGCAGCCCAGACTGAAGGAACAACCCACGGGCATGCAGTCCTGCATCAAAGATCACAGGTACTCAGAATGATACAGACAAGGAGCAAAATGCAATCTCAGGTCCTGAGCCCACCTGAAACAAACACAAGAGTTACTACCATACAAGAAATTGGGAATGATGCAGCCAAAATCTCTGAATTTGTAGCATCTGAAGTAAACAAACAAATGCAGAAACATATAGAGGAACTTGGATTGGAGATAAGCTCTGAATTTACAAAAGAAATCTTTGAAGTACTAGAGATTGAAGTTAAAAAACAGTTGCAGAAAAGCATAGAGGGAATGAGATCAGAAATAATTTCTGAACTTGAAAAAGTCATTTCTAAATTAATAGCAACTGAAGTAGAACAACGGCAGAAAGATGAAGAAGAAATGAGAACAGAAATAACCACTGAAATAGAAAAAGAAAGGATAACTATAATGAAAGACTTAAGGAATATTAAAGAAGACATTGATAAAAAATGAGAGGAGAATAGAAAAATGAGGGACTCCATGACTGAGCAATATAAGAAAGAAATAGATCAGCAGAATCACTATGAAAGAGATATACAAGAAGATAAAATCTCAGTCACAAACTGGCAAAACCGTATGAATGAAAGAGAAGATAAAATCTCAGATCTTTTTTCTTTTTTTTAATTTTGTTTATTTATTTATTTGTTTGCTTGTTGTGTTTGTTTGTTTCTTTATTTATTCATTTTGTGGCTGGCTCAGCCTGCCCTGGTGGTGGCGCTGGCGCAGCATGTGGTGCCGGGGATCGAACTGCAGTCCAACGCAGCTGCCTGAGCCCTCCTAAGCAGGCACTTTAGACCACTGAACCATCTTGCCGGCCCCATAAAATCTCAGATCTTGAAGAAACACTTGCAACTAGTGAAAAGGCAAGAAAGGATCTCTTAAAAACAACCAAGATGCAGGAAAAAATAATTCAACACCTGCAAGATGATGCGAGAATGAACAACGCGAGATTAATAGGAATCAATGAGATCAAATGAGTCAATACAAATGATATAAAAAGAATACGGGCAGGAGTAATAGCAGAAAACTTTCCAAATATGAGAAAACAATCACATATTCAGGTAACTGAAGCATATAGAATGCCAAATAACATCAACCTGACTAAAAACACATCAAGACATATAGTAATCAAGATCCCAGAAATCCAGCAGAAGAATAACATACTAACAGCAGCTAGAGAAAAAAAACAGATCATATTTAAAGGAAAAGCCATCAGAATAACAGCAGATTTCTCTTCACAAACCATGAAATCAAGAAGAGCATGGAGCAGAGTGCTTCAAGTCCTCCATGAAAACAAATTTCAGCCCCGACTGCCATACCCGGCAAAACTCTCTTTCAAGTATAAGGGAGAAGTGAAATACTTCCATGACAAGGAATAACTAAAGAATTTCATGACTTCAAAGCCAACACTACACAGTATACTAACAAATATTTTAGAGAGGGACCAAAACAACATGAACTCAACAAATGCTAACAGAAAGATCCCATCATACAGGACAACCAATTAAACATAAGAGAAAAAGTGGTAAACAGTAGTAAATAAAAGTCATGTCAATAATAAGACAATACATTTCAATTATAACTATCAATGTCAATGGACTCAATTCTCCAATTAAAAGAAGTAGACTGGAAGAATGGATAAGGAAACAAAAC
>PVKN010020702.1:0-15815 GCA_004027915.1 Capromys pilorides
GTCCTAAAGTGCGTAGCGCGTGCGTTGGGAAGTTTAGGCCACCTCGGAGACCACGGCTCGATCCCAGGTACCACATGCTGCGCCGCCGCCCACCCCCCAGGGAAGGCTGAGCCAGCCATAACACAAACAAATAAATGTGGTTTAAGAAAATAAAATAAACTTTAAAAAAAAAAACAGGCCCCTCCTCCCCTAAAAAAAGAATCAAGTTGAAAATTAAAAATGCCAGCAGGCTAGCTAGGTCCCAGGCGCTCTTAGTTTTGGTCCACTGTGGGTGCACGCGGGGAGGCATTTCCTAGGCTCCCCCACAGACCCTGGATGCGTCTGATCTTCCTGGGGGCGTCTGCGCGCGCCGCCCGCCCTCCCGGCACGCCCCGCCCCTCCTCACCGGCCTCGTAACCCTGACTCATCCGGGGCCTCACGTTGCCCAATCTCGCTTCTATCCGTCCATTCATTCATTGCTGCGGGTCCCTCTCCAGGACTGGCTCCATGCTGTCCTAAACTGGCCGAGGCTCGGGGCCTCAGGGGGCGATCTGAACACAGGCCAGTGTCGTGGGGGAGGGGGGCGGCAGGTAGGCACATCCTTTCCCTGGACTGGTCAAAGTGTCCCGAACTTTGCCCCAAAAGCTCTGAGCCAGGGGTGCAGTCAGGCCAGCAAAGGAGGGAGAGCGGAGGTCGCCCCGGAGGAGGGGGCTACGCGTGCAGGAACAGCGTGGATGGATCAGGTGATCAATCCATCAATGGGGTGACGCCAGGCCTAGAATGGAGACGTGGAGGTGGAGAGACTGCACCCTGCTTCCCATGGCTCCCCACCTGAGCCCTATTCCAAACCAGGGGCCTCGACTCTGTACTTCTCTGGGGAGGAAGAGTTCTCTTCAATAAAATAGCTCTGTCTTACAAAGCTTTTCTGAGGCTTCACCAGGAAGGAGGAGGAACCCCAGAGGGCTGCAGAAAGGGGCCAGCTGGGGACAGACTTGGGGTTTAGACACATTCCCTCTGGGGATCCCTGTGGCAGAAACCTGGTTTCAAGGCCTGGGGCAGGGAGCCCGAGGTGTGGCCCAAGAATGTGCCATCAGTCACCCTCGCTTCACGGATGGAATGTGGGAAGTCACAAGGTGGGGTGGGGGCGAAGTGGCACCCCAACTTGGAGGGGTGGGAAGATGGGTGAGGCAGCTGAGGACCCACTGAGGCAGGGGTGGGAGGCTCCCCAAGAGCTGAGGCTGAGCTGGGGCTCAGAGTGTGGGACAGACTGGGGCCTGGGGCAGGGTCCAGGGCCTGACCCAGGGCCAGGGCTTTGGGACATCAGGGGAAGAACAGTGCCTGGACACCCTCTGTGTGTGTGTGTGTGTGTGTGTGTGTGTGTGTGTGTGTGTGTGCAGGGACTCTGTGCGGGGAGCTACTTTCTGAGGACCCAAGGCAGAGCCCCAGCCCTGAGCAGGAAGTGCTGAGCAGCGAAGTGGACCCCTTTCCTGTGGGCCCCTCAGAGATGCTAGGAACCACATCTTGGGTGGTTCTGGCCACACAGCGCTTGGTTGGTTGGGGTTAGCAGCACCATCTCTCAAGTCCTGACTTGTGGGGGGGCCTGGATCTGGGGTGAGAGAGGGCCCAGCAGTGTACAGGGGTGGGGAAGAGGCAGCCCTGTCCCCTCCCACTACACAGGCAGCCAGAGGTCACCCCACTTCTGTGCTGTGCTCCCAGGAGGCTGCTTGCCCTCTTGGGGCCTCACCTGTTCCCATGGAGCCCATGGGAGAGGCACAAGAGACTCCCCGCAAGGCCACTAGGGAGAAGGAACCCACCGTGCCCAGGTCAGGTTCAACTGGGGCCCAGGGTCTGTGAGTGGGCCTCTCTGCCTTCCAGGCTGTGTTTCCCCATTTGAGGAGCAGGTGCTTCTGGGCAGGTGTCTGGAGTACTGGTGCTGCCAGGAGCTGGAAGGCTCTGTCCTTCCCTCTCCACCTGGCTCCCACCTCCTAGGGCACAGCTTTGTCCCTCAAGGACACCCAGGTGTCCCTACCCTGCCCCCCTCGTTCTGCCAACACCCCAATCCAAGCAGGGGGCACATTCTGACCCATGGAAAGCACTCTCATTCCTTTTGTGTTTGAGACAGGGTCTCACTCTGTAGTCCAGGCTGGCCTCGAATTTGTGGCAATCCTCCTGCCTCAGCCTCCTGAGTCCTGGGCTCACAGACACGCACTACCCCCAGCATTCTCCCCCTATTCTTTGAGGGCTTTGAAGGGGTATCCTGGGAAGAAATGGGGTGCAGCCAGCCTGCAGGTTTGCTAGGCAGCTCCTGGGTGCCACGCAGCCCCCAGGCAGGCCCAGGGAGGTGGCAGCTGTGGCCCCTCGCATAGAGGAGCAACAGAGGCTGGGCTGACTCAGTGCCAATGGCCCAGAGGGGCCCTGAGGCCACTAGCTTGGTCCCTGTCCCCCTACTCCCAGACTTTTGGGCCACCTCACCTGATCTGGGAGTCCTTCCCAAAGTAGTCCGACATCACAGGGGCGCAGGGCCCGTCCATGGCTGTGGGCGAGGGGCAGGAGGAGAGCAGCCAGCCAGTGGCGCGCAGCCTGAATCTGTCGCCCAGCGAGCGCCAGGTGCCAGCCAGGTGCGACCTCGCCCGCCCAGGGGCGGGGCAGCAGCCGGTTCGCCCAGGTGCTGCCCACGCCCCCGCGCGGGCCCGACGGGAGGGACGGGACCGGTACCTCCCTGCTCCAAGGGCGGGAGGGGAGGGAGGGGCAGCGCTGGCCCGGACCAATGGCACCTCGGAGGCGTCTCCAGGCACAGCCCATCCACCCAGGTTGTTCGTTCATTCATTCATTCTTTCTTTCTTTCCTTTTCTTCTCTCTGATTTTTTCTTTGAATTTTGGGGTCAACGTCTTGCTGTGCAACCCAGCCAGGCTGGCCCCCTGGTGGGATCCCTCTTACCTCACCCTCCCAAATTCTGGGATCATAGACGTAGGCCACCGCACCTGACTTCATTCATTTTTATTTCTTCAAGAACTATTTGCTGGGCCGGAAAGATGGTTCAGCAGTCTAAAGTGCCTGCTTAGGAAAGTAGGGACCACAGTTCGATCCCCAGCACCACATGCTGCACCAACCCCATAAGAAAAAAAGAACTATTTGCTGAGCACCTACTGTCTGCTAGGTGCTGTTCTAAGTGCCCCGGGAAGAGCCGGGTTCAAGACAGTCAGGATGTCCTCCTGGGTAACCTGGCAGGGGCTGAATGACAGAGATACAGAGGCATCACAAAAGTGCTGGCAGGGGGGACAGAGAAAGGGTCAGAGTGAAAGACAGAGAGACCAAGGACAGGCAGGGACACAGCAGAGAAACACAGAGGGTCAGAGACAGAGATGCAGAGGACTAGAGAGGTGAGAGACAGAAAGGGCCTGGGATGGAGACACAGGAAGAGACAGAGAAAGACACTGAGACCCACCCTGGGCAGATGGGCAGAACCCCAGAGAAGCCCAGTGAGGAAGAGAGACCCAGAGACGCAGCAGGAGGCCTGCCCAGGGCTGCCCAGGCGAGGCTAAGGCCCGGGGGACAGCAGTGCCTTGGTTTCCCCTTCTGTGCAATGCACCCATTTGGTCAGCTGTTGGAAGGACAAAGGGGGCCATTTTGGGGGCTGCTGGCCCTGTCCTCCCAAGTCCTGCGTTCTCTGCATGGGTCCCAGGCCCAGGCCCTGGGTCTGCCTGAGAATCCCAGACCCACCCAGAAGTGACATTGTTATTAAGCAGAAGAAATGGGCCCAACATGTTTAAAAACACCTTCTGAGATATGAATCAAGAAAGGAGGGTTGGAGAGATAGCTCGGTGGAATAAGCACAAGGCCCTGAGTTCAATCCCTGATACTACACACACACACACACACACACACACACACACATCTGTGGGGTCAGGGAGAGAGCTCCATGGCACAAGTGCCTGCCTGGCAAGTGCAAGGTCATGAGTTCAAACCCTGGTCCCGCAAAAAAAAAAAAAAGGAAATAAAAGTTGCTCTGCCACCCCCCCACCCCCCTCCCAAAAAAAAACAAACTACCACGAACATTTTGACAGGATTTTTAAAAAAATTTATTTCTCAGGGGTCAGGGAGATTCTGGTCAGATGAATAAATATCCTCCCCCCAAAAATCAACTTTTGTTTTGTTTTGTTTTCTGGTACCTGGGATTGAACTCAGGGCTTTGCACTGAACTACATGCCTGTCCCTCTCCCCCTTTGAGACTGGGTTTCTGGGAGTCTAAGCTGGTGATCCTCCTACTTCAGCTTCCTGGAGTGCTGGGATGACAGGTGTGCCTGTCACTTGTGGGCTTTAAATTTTATTTACTAATTATTGTTGCACAGGCGAGGGAGGTGGGAGGGATCATTCTGCTAGGGATGTGTGGAAAGTGGCCCGAGAGGGTGAGGGTGAGGTCCTGCTGTTGGCCCTGGGTCGCCTCGCCTCGCCTCTCCTAGCCTCGCCTCTCGCCTCTCTTCTCTCGTGCCTCCCTCCTTCGGAGAGACTGGCAGAAGGAGAGACTGGCAGACCCAGAGCTGCTGCCTGATTGCCAGGTGAGGGGTGGGGTGGGAGTGAGGACAGGGAAAAAGGAATGAGAAGATGCACAGGTGACTCAGGACAGGGGCCTGGGAGGGACCCAGAGACAACGGCAACATCCCAGCCAGCACGGCAAGGGAGGGACAAAGTTGGTGCTCGCCGACCCCATAGGAACCCACCAGGACCCTGAAAGTCCGTGACTTGGGAGGAGGCGGGGCAGAGACCGCAGGGGCCGCCCAGGTCTAGCTGCAGGGGCAGGAGGCGGGTCTGAGGTCTACTTAGCACCAGGCCCCAGCTGCTGAGCTTGACTAGGGTTTCTTCCTGGACCTCATGGAAACCACGTAGACGTTTAATCCCCAAAGTCTTACGTTACTGGTATTAGGAGGGCAGAAACTTAATCCGACTGTGATGTTTAGAGGTGGGGCCTTTGGGAAGTGATTAGGTTAGATGAGGTCATCAAGGTGGAGCCCACAAATGAATGGCGGTGGCTTCAGGCCAGCGGAGAGAGGCTGCACCGTATCAGCGCAGCGAAGAGCTGGGGCCAGGGGGCCTGGAGCACCGCCTTTTCCACCTCTAGAACCACAAGAGGAACTCACTTTCTTCTTTATAAAATACCAGTCTCATGTGTTTTGTTATAATCATGACAAAGTGGCCACTATACGATCCTTCTATCCATTTATTGATTTATTCCTTCACCCATCCGCTGTTCATCGATTCTTTATCCATCCAACCACACACTCACCTGCCCATCAACACATTCATCTCACCACCCTCCTATTCTGCCATCCATCTATCCAACTATCCACCACCCACCCATTCAGATATCTATCCACCCACCCCCACAAACCCATCCATCCATCCACCCATCCATCCACCCATCCACCCATCCACCCATCCACCTATCCATCCATTTTGTTTACCCATTCATGAGATGCTTCCATTCACCCAAGGATCCATCCATCATTCTATCTGTTCATTATCCATCCATCATCCATTCATCCACCTACCATCTAGCCATCCACCACCCAACTCATCCAACCATCCATCCACCCACCCATCCATCTATCCATCTGTCTGTCCATCCATCCTCCATCCTATTCATGAGATGCTTCTATCCAGGGACCTACCCATCACCTATCTATTCACTACCCATCCATCATCCATTCATCCGCCCACCCACCTATTCAACCAGGAATCCATTCAACTCTTCACCTACCCATCATCCATCACTCACCCATTCACTCATTCTATTCCACTGATCCATTCATGAAATGCTCCGTCCATCATCCACCCGTAACTTATTCACCCACCCAGTCACCCATTCTTTTTTTTTTTAAAGGATTGGTTTTTAATTTTATTTATTTTATTTCTTTGCTTGTTTATTTGTTTCTTTATTTACTTATTTTATGGCTGGTTCAGCCTGCCCTGGTGGTGGGACTGGCACAGCATGTGGTGCCGGGGATCGAACCGCAGTCCCTGCAGTTGCCTGAGCTTTCCTAAGCAGGCGCTTTAGACCACTGAACCATCTCGCCGGCCCCCAGTCACGCATTCTTCCATGAAGGCACCCATTCATTCACCATTCTTCCCGCATCTGGAGAAGCGTCCCTGCTCAGTCCTCACCGACTGGTTTTTACTCACAAGACAGTGAATAAGCATCCTTAGAGCCGAGCTGACCAAAGCAGTCATTAGTTAGCACTAGAAATGAGGTATAAGTGACCAAGAGAATAAAAATATTCAATTTCATTTCATTTTGTTTTTGGTGCCAAGGATGGAACCCAGAGTTTCCAGTTTGCTAGACAAGCATTCTACTGCTGAGCCAAACCCCTAACCCCTCCACTTCATCTTATTTATTTATGTATTTATTTATTTTTGAGACAGGATCTTGCTATGCAGTTTAGGCTGGCCTTGAGCTCACTTTTTTTTTTTTTTTTTTTTTTTTTTTGTGGGGCCGGGGTTCAAACTCGTGACCTTGCACTTGCCAGGCAGGCACTTGTGCCACCGAGCTATCTCCCCAGCCCCTTGAGCTCACTTTTGCAGCCCAGGCTGGTCTCGAACTTGCACTGATCTTCCTGCCTCAGCCTCCAGGCATGTGCCACCACACCCAGATCCTCCACTTCATTTCAATTAACTTAAGTGTAGCTTTAATGGCAGAAATAATGTGCTTTACCTTGAAGTGCAGCAGAAATGCTTTGGTAAGGCTACATTTCACTGAGCGTGGCACACGCCTGTCATCCCAGCACTCGGGAGGCTGAAGCAGAAGGATCAGTCGAGTTCGAGACCAGGCTGGGCTACATATTCAGTTCAAGACCAGCCTGAGCTACACAGTGAGTCTGTCTCAAAAACACTGTACTTTGGTTGCACTGCAACTGAGCATTGAAACGGAAACACAAAGCCTACGAAACATCTCGGTGATTTTGACATTGATTTGATGTTGAAATGATGGCTAGATTGGATTAAGTAAAATATATTCCAACAATGAATTTCACCAGTTTTACTGAGAGAGAGAGAGAGAGAGAGAGAGAGAGAGAGAGAGAGAGAGAGAGAGAGATCTGGCTGGAGAGATAGCTCGGCGGCCTAAGCGCCTGCCTGGCAAGCACAAAGACCCAGGTTTGATTCCCAGCACTGCATGCCATACCGGCCACTGAAACCAGGTATGGTGACGCATGCCTATAATCCCAGTGCTGGGGAGGCTGAGATAAGAAGGATCCCTATGGGTCCAAACTACGTGGCAAGACCCTGTACCAAATAAATAAAAGATTAAAAAGATAAGAAAATGCATGAAGAGGACTGGGGAGAGAGCTCAGTAGATTAAGCGCCTGCCTGGCAAGCACAGGGTCCTGAGTTCAATTCCAGGTATTACAAAGTAAATAAGTAAATAAATGTATTGGGGCCAGGCATGCTGACACAAGTCTGTGATTCAACGCTTTGAGATGCTGAAGCAGAGGATCGCCTCGACCTCATAGAGTTCAAGGTCAGCTTGAGCTACATATCAAGAAGCTGCCTACAAACATTGTCCAAAAATGTGGCAGCCGGAAGTGTGTACTATTTGCGCTGGCCCCTGGAGCTGGGGTTGGGGTCAGAGCTGGGGTCCCCTGTAGAGGTCAGCGCAGTGGAGAGGCTTCCCAGGGGTGGGAGGACCAAAGACAGGAAGGTTGGACGGCTCGGTATTGAGTGGGACCTGAGTGGGAAGGGAACGCGGGGCAGCGGAGGGGAGGAGGGCGCTGGAGACCCGAGCGGTACCGGTGGGAATCTCCTCTTCCTCAAGAGCAGGAACTTGGGGGGCGTCCCTGGGCGTGGGTGTCCCTGCCAATCCCTAGACCTCCAGGAAGATGAGAGCGAAGGCTGCCTGGGCCACCAGCCCTGCCAAAGCACCTCGCCTCCTGGAGCTCAGGGACTGACTTTCAGGGAGGCACTGGGCTGGAAGGGACCCCCATTCCCGGCCTCCCTCCTAGATCCCGCCAGCCCCTCCCCAGCCCTGGAGAATGAGTTTTGCTGTGGGAACTCAGAGACGGCAGAGGGAGGTCACTGGGTCATGAGGTCATGTTTCCGAAGAATCAGGCCATTGTCACCTCCAGAGCCCAACCTTTCCATTAAAAGCTGGTAATTGCCACAAATACCGGAGAGCTCAGCTGCTGGGGAGGTTGGGCTCCCAGGGGGCAGGGCTGGGGGAGGGCACCCCAGTCCCGAGGACAGTGCAGAGCAGGACGCTGGGTGGGGAGGGGCGGACAGCCGCGATGGAGGCCCGAACCCAGGTCAGGGCAAGGAGGCCGGGCAAAGAGGGAGCGAAGACCGCAGGCCGAGCAGCGCGGACACCTCGAGCCAGCTCCCCTCCCCCAGCCGTCCCTCTAATCGCAGGGCCATCTCGGGGGTGTGCGGCGTGGCAGAAACCTCCTTCTCGGCCCTCCGCCCCGATTACTCCATCGCTGGGGAGCCGCCCCAGGGCCGATACCACCTCCCGCCCACCCCGCCCCGCCCCGCATCCTCCGGGCGCGGGGCGGAGCAGGAGGTTTGTCCTGGGGTCCCACGGACTGGCGCAGATGGAGACAGAGGCTCGGCGGCGCTGGGGCCGACGACCTGGGTCGGAATCAACCGCCCGGCCGGGCGTGGTGCACACGCCAGTCGTCCCAGCGCTCAGGAGGCTGAGGCAGGAGGACAGCCGCAATTTCGAGACCAGCCCGGGCGGCTTAGTGAGATGGTCTCAAAAATAAACAAACAAACAAACAAACAAAAACCCCACCCAGCTGCTTGGTTAGCGAAGTCTGAGAGGGAAAGGACTCTGGATCTAGGGCAGGGAGCAGAGCCCCTATGCCTATGGGGGCATAGGGCGTGCGCTGTACGCGGGGTCCTGGCGGCACAGGTGGGCACAAGTGAGCGAGCCCCGAATTCCTCGTCGCGCCGGCGTCGTCCTCCGGGTCTCCAGCCTCTCTTCCCAAGTGCCAAGACCAGCCAAACTCGCCGCGCCGGTCTGCACCCCGGCTCCCCCGCCTCACTCCAGGGCGGGGAGGAGGTGGGCGGGGGGCGGGGTCGGACACCTGAGCCAGCCCCGCCCACGCCACGCCCCCAGGAGCCCTTTGGGCTCTTTCCCGACCTCCCCGCCCGTGGCTTTCTGGCACTCGCTTCCGCCTTGCTCTCAGCCCCCCCACCCCAAACCTGCTCCCCTAGACCGTTCCACGTGCTTCGCGTGCTATCCCATCCAGGGTCCTGTAAATATGTCGCTTCCCCCTGTAAAAGGGGCTTTGAAGTATAGGTATACTGCGGATTAAACCCAGAACTTTCACACTTAAGCTACATCCCTTCTTTACTTTTTTTTTTTTTTTTAAGTTTATTTTATTTTCTTCAACCACATTACATATTTGTCTGTGTGATGGCTGGCTCAGCCTTCCCTGGGGATGGGGGGCGGCGCAGCATGTGGTGCCTGGGATCCAGCCGCGGTCCCTGCGCGGCGGTCTAAACTTCCCGACGCACGCACTTTAGGCCGCTAAGCCGTCTCACCAGCCCTGTATTTGGTTTTTGCAGGGTCTCATTGCACAGCTCGCAGCTCGGGTCTCCTAGAGATCCTCCTATTTTCAGCCCCCCACCCCCCCTTTCCCCAGCTCTGGGATTACAGGCGTGCACCTACGGTGGCTGCTCAGCCCACCCTGGGGGCAGACATGACAAGGCAGGTGGTGCCTAGGATCCAGCCAATGGGGCCTACGCTTCCCTAAACAGGCGCTTTAGTCTGTTGAGCTATCTTGCTGGCCCCATGTCCTTACTTTTCATTTCGAGACAGGGTCTGAATAAATTGCAAAGTTGGGCAGGCTGGGCTCCATTGTAGGATCCTCCTGCTTCAGCCTTCCACAGTCCTGAGATCGCAGGTGTATGCCGCCACACTGTCGGCTAAATTAGGGATGGGAGGTGGGGAGATGATCTTGGAGAATGAACAGAGGCCCTGAGTGTGCTCACAGAGGGCTTTCTGAGGTCTAGAGGGAGAGGTTGGAGGCGCTGTCCTAGACTTTGAAGGACAGGCCTAGAACTGAGTGGGGAAACGGCAGTCCCAGAGCCTCCAGACAGATGGCTCAACCCACACCTGATTTCAGCCTCACAACAACCATTTTGGATTTGTGTGTGTGTGTATGTGTGTGTGTGTGTGTGTATGTGTATTTTTTAGGGAAGGGTCTACAGGGTGTTCAGAATCTCACTACTAGATTAGACTCTTAGAGATCCGCCTGCTTAAAGCCTCCCAAGAGCTGGGGTGGCAAGCGCTCCCCAGGATGCCCAGTCTCAATTGCTGGCTCAGCGTCCCCTGGGGGCGGGGCCAACACAGCAGGCCCCAGTATCCAACCCTTGGCCCCTGAACCTGCTGGCAGGCACTTTAATCTGAACTATTTGGCCAACCCTCATTTTGGATTTTTGACTCCCAAAACTGTGAGAAATACATGGGTGTTGTTTTAAACCACTAAATGTGTGCTAATCGTTCCAGCGTGTTCTGGAACAATTCTAATTGTTCTTTGTGTTCCAAAGAACCACAAAAGGAGGAAAAGAGAAGTAAAATTACACACAACGTCAGAAAAGTAAAATTACACACAATGTCAGAAAAGTAAAATCACACATAATGTCAGGAAGTGATATGCACAGAAAAATACTATGCAGAACTCTTGGGACAGAGGAAGGGGCTGGAGTGTGACTCCAGGGCTATTTTGGGGTGGACTGTCAGGGTAGCCTCTTTTTTTTTTTTTTTTTTTTTTTTCCAGGGTAGCCTCTCAAAGGAGGTAAATATTTGGGAAAACAGAGGGGCCGGGGAGACAGCTCCATGGCACAAGTGCCTGCCCAGCAAGTGCAAGGTCGTGAGTTTGAACCCTGGTCCCACCAAAAAAAAAAAAAAGAATATTTGGGAAAACATTACAAACATCAACAGCAGGCCACACATGCACCTGTCTCCCCAGGTCTCAGGAGGCTGAGGCAGGAGAGTCGCCACAAATTCAAGCGCAGCCTAGGCTACATAACAAGATCCTGTTGCAAAAACAGACAAACAAGATCTAAGATGGTGACATCTGAAAGACACTTCAAAGGAGGCAAAAAGCTGTTTCCAGGCTGGCAGGCGACAGCAGCAGAGCCTGCACCAGGCCCACGTGCAGCATTCCACGGTGACCTGGATATGGCCAGTATCCCAGCAAGGGGAGGTAGGGTATGCCCAGATACACGGCCGCCCAGGGGTACACAAGCACTGTTTTATTGTCTTTGTTTAACACTTGGCGGGAGCTGAGCAACGTCGATGGCTGGCTACTCATTTAATCCCCTGTGGCACTCAGAGGCTACCCTGGCTCTCCAAGGAGGAATTGGAGACTCAGAGCTCCCTTGTCATCTGTCCAAGGTCCAGCAAGTACTGGGCAGGGCCAGGACAGATCCCATCAGCCTGGGCTGCTGCTGCAGGCATGAGCAGAACTCCAGGAAAAACACTAGTTCACCAAAGAGAAAGGGAAGCCGGGCGTGGTGGTGCACATCTGTAATCCCAGCACTTACTTGGGAGGCTGAGGCAGGAGGATCCTTGTGAGTTCAAGACCAGCCTGGGCCACAAAGTGACCTCAGGGCTAGCCTGAACTACATAGTGAGACTGTCTTGGAAAGACCAAAAAATAAACAAATAAAGGGATGGTGCTAAGGATTTAGCTCAATTGTGTGGCGCCTAGCTGACAAGTGTGAAGTTCTGAGTTCAATTCCTGGAACACCCTCAAAAATTAAAAAAATGAAGGGAAACACTCAGTCTGTCCCCAGGCACCAGGCAGGTCCAGTTTGGTTTGGTTTGGTGCGTTGGTATTGGGGGTTGAACTCAGGACCTTTACACTGACCTGTATCTCTGCCCCCCTTTTTTAACATTTCATTTTTCTTCTCTCTCTCTCTCTTTCTCTTTTTAATTTTTATTATGGCTGGCTCAGCCTGCCCTGGGGGTGGGGCTGGCACAGCATGTGGTGCTAGGAGTCTAACCCGCAGTCCCTGCAGTTGCCTAAGCTTACCTAAGCAGGTGCTTTAGACCGCTGAACCATCTTGCTGGCCCTCTGGTCCCCTTTTCATTTTTTTATTTATCTATTTATTTTTGAGGTACCAGGGACTGAACTGGAAACCTTGCATTTGCCAGGCAGGAACTTATGCTGTTGAGCTATCTCCCCAGCCCTACCTTTTTTATTTTTTTATCTTTTTATTTATCCTTTATGTATTTAGTACAGGGTCTACAGGTCCCACTGCACAGATGTGACTTGTAGTGATCCGCCTGTTTTCAGCCTCCCGAGCACTGGGATGACCAGCGTGTGCCACTAAGCCCAGTCTCATCCATGCTCTCAGTGTTCCCTGGCAGTGGGACAGCCCCTATTTTTTTTTTTTTTTTTTTTTTTTTTAATCTTGTGGCAAGATAAAAATTGCTTAGGCTGGGCCTGAATTTGCTAAACTCCTACTTGAGCCACCCAGGGTGTTGGGTTACAGATGAGCACCGACATCCCTTGCTTAAGATAGCTTTTTAATTATTCTGTTCTGTTCTGTTCTGTTCTATTCTATTCTATTCTATTCTATTCTATTCTATTCTATTCTATTCTATTCTATTCTATTCTATTCTATTTTGTGCCCTTTCATTCCAGTGCTGTGCTAGGGACTGAGCTACCAGCCCTGGATAGCCTTTTGCTTTTTGCCTTTGAACCTTATCTCAAAATAAAGATAGAAAGGGCTGTAAGCATAGCTCAGTGGTAGGGTGCCCTTGCGTTCCATCTTCTTTTTAAAAAAGACCGCTCTTGGGCCAGCAAGATAGCTCAGTGGTCTAAAGCACCAGCTTAGGCAAGCTTAGGCAACTGCAAGGACCGAGATTTGATCCCTGGCACCACATGCTGCATCAACCCCACCCCCAGGGCAGGCTGAGCCGGCCATAACATAAAGTTAAAAAAATTAAAAGAAAAGAAAAAGCTACTCTTAGGCTGAGGAAGTTGGAAGTTCTAGCAGGGGCCTACATCCAATGATCTGTCACCCCCCAAACCCTTGATTGGGAGGAGACACCCTGTCCACCATGCACCCAAAGGACTGGGAGGAATTCACACTAAAAGTGTCATACCAGGGCCTAATCAAACCTCCTTGAGCCCTGGACTCTCAGCCAATCGCCCTGACCCCTGCTTGCCCCTGCGCTCCTCTGAGAACAGGTGGCTGTGTCTAGAGACAGTTCGGGATGGTTCAGGAGAGGAGATGGTGCAGTTCTCGGCTGAGGCCAGGGACATAGCTCTCAGCGCCCTGTGGCACCCAGCTCAGCGCAACTCCTGCTGTGAGCTATCTGTCCTGGGCCCGGGGTTGGCAGGGCCCAGCTGGGAATGTCACCCTTGACAGCAGAGGGCCTGTCCTAGCTCAAGGGCTCTGCTGGGAAGGAGACCGGTCCTGCAGGAGGGAGGTCCAGTGGGACACTGACTCAGGCCTCGAGACTCCTCTGGTTGGGCACAAGCTCTGGGTCCTCACCGCTCACCTGTTTCCTAGGCTCCTGAGTTAGGACGTGGGTATTTCACACTCGGTGAATTGCATGCTTTTGTACATTTCAGGCCACTAAAAAGATAAAAGCCGGGCAGATAGTTCAGCAGACTAGAGCGCCTGCTTAGGCAAAGCGCAGCGGCTGGGTTTGATCCCTGGCATGCTATGCTGCCCCAACCCTGAGACGTGCTGCGACCCTGGGATGGTGATTGAGACTGGGCATGGTGGCTCACTCCTGTAATCCCAGCACTTGGAAGGCTGAAAATAGGAGGATCACTATGAGTCTAACTTATGTAGTGATACCCTGTAGACCATGCACTAAATACAAAAAAGACAAGAAAAGAAAAAGATAAAGCTGGGAGATGGGACACGGAGCTGCACACCTGTCCCCCCAGTACTTGGGAGGCTGAGGCAGGAAGATTGCCATGAGTTTGAGGCCAATCTGGGCTGCATAGTGAGTTCAAGTTCAGCCTGAACTACTCACTAGCAAGACCTTGTCTGAATAAATAGTCACCACAGTGAACAGACCCTGTGCTGTAGTCAACCCGGTGCAGGCGCAAGGGGCAGAGACGAAGTGCAGGGTCCTGCATCTGGCTTTGAAATGAAATGTACCCCAAGTTAGTTCTGCCCTTCTGGGTGGACAGGCCCAGAAACACAGCTGCTGCGAGGATGTGGGGTTCCCGGATCCCTGGGACTTCCTAGGGAGCGTGACCATCATCCTTGGATAAAGGCTTTATGCATGTTTGCCCAGGAGAAACAAAAGCCTGGCCTCTGTAGCTTTATTTTCTGGAACCAAACACGGGAAGTGAAACCCAGCCTGGCCCACAGTGAGGGGATCAGCGTCACACCTAGAACCCTGTGGTAAGGGCCGGTGGTACAGCTCAGCGGACTAAGCACTTGCTTAGGGAAGTGCAGGGGCCAGGATTTGCTCCCTGGCACCACCTGCCACACCGGCCCCACTCTCGGGCGCACTAAGCCAGTGATGGAGTCCGGCGTGGTGGCACGTGCCTGTAATCCCAGCACTTGGGAGGCAGAAAGCAGGAGGATCACTATGAGTTGGCGCTGCGTAGTGAGACCCTGCACACACATACACATGAGAAACCCGTGGCAAGAGAGAGTGTGAGCTCCAAGGGCACAAAAATATAAAACTACTTGGCTTGCACCAGCCGCCCTGCTGAGCCTTCTGAGCTGCCATTTTGGTAGAAAATGCAGAGCAGGCTCTGGGGATGCAAAGCAGTGAATGGGGACAGGGCTGGGGAGTTGGAGCACAAAGGAGAAAAGAAACTGGGCAGGGCTGTTCAGGAAGGACGGATGTGTCAGCGGCCTTGACTGTGGTGACGGTCTCACAGGCGGACTAGCGCATCAGCACTTAGCTAATAGTATTGAGTTTGCTTTTTTTTTTTTTTTTGGCAGAACTGGAGATCAAACTCAGAACCTTGCACTTGCCAGGCAGGCACTTGTGCTCCTCAGCTATCTTGCTGGCCCACTTAGCAAATAGTAGCTGGGTGCATCATGCATGCCGGTCATTCAAACACTCAGGAGGCTGAGTCAGGAGGACTGCACGTTCATCATTTAGTGAGACCTTGTCTAAAACATTACAAAAGGCTGTGGATGGAGCTGAGCACCCACTTTGCCAAATTACGTGCTCTTAACGTGCACTGTTCATTGTACACCGATAATACTCCACAAAATTTAAATGAAGCAGTGAAAACAAACTGACCAAATTGTAGGGTTTAAAAATTGAATTATTTTCTTGAGAAAGAATCTCTCTGTGCAGTTCATGCTGGCCTCGAGCTCACTTTATAGAATAGGCTGGTCTTGAAATTGCAAAGATCCTCCTGCCTCAGAGACCTAAGTGCTGGGATGTTATGGTTTATGTCTAGTTGTCCCCCCAAAGCCTCATGCAATCATGGGGCAGGGACTTCTAGAGTTTGAGACTTGAGTCATGATCTACTGGGATTTTGTGTTTTGGTACTGCTGGGATTATGGGTATGGCCTAAGGCAGATAGGTTGAGGCAGAGAGCCTGAATGTGATATAGAGACAGAGAGACAGATGCTGGTTGTTGCTCTCTGTGCCCTGGTTGGTCTGTTGCCTCTGTCAAGATTGTTGCTGTTCCACTGCCATGAACTGGATGCCCTCTGCCCTGTTCCACTCAGCCTTGGGCCAGCCGAATATGGACTGAAACCTCCAGCAAACTGTGAGCTAAATAAACCTTTCCTTCCTTCATTTTGAGTGTCGGGTAGTTGTCCCAGCAATGAGTAAAAGTAACTAAGACAGAATTTGGTACCAGAGAAGTGGGGTCGTTGCTGTGACTAACCTGACCATG
>PVKN010020703.1:0-15828 GCA_004027915.1 Capromys pilorides
TTTTTTTTTTTTTTTTTTTGGTCTTTTTGAGACAGAGTCTAACTATGCAGTTCAGGCTGGCCGTGAGCTCACTTTTCTAGCCCAGGCTGGTCTCAAACTCACACTGATCCTCCTGCCTCAGCCTCCGAAGTGCTGGGGTTACAGGCATGCAATGTCTCATCTGGCAAGAACTCTGTTACTGGGAAAATTCAACATAAGGATGATCCTCTGTATGTTTCATACAGGCAGATTTACTTAGTAAAATAGCAGAAGAATTTTGCTGTAAATCAGGTTCTATGAATGCCTAACAAAAATAGCATTATTTTAAGGTTTTGTAAATATCTATTGCAAAGATGAAAAAAATAAAAAAATAGAGAGCTTCACAGAATTTAAAGCTAATTTTTTTTTTTTCTCGTTTAGTGCTTTTGTCTCCTCTTTAGAAAGTACTTGTCGGCATTCTTTAAGAGCAGTTGTCAAATCAACCTCTCTTAAGGCAAAGGTACCGAGGAGCTCTAAGAATCTTAATATAGTATTTGAGGTTTTTCTTCTCTCAAAGTCTTACAATTAGCAACCAAACCAAATCTGTCTTTCCTACTTTATGTGACACATACTTTACATGCAGTGCTGTTGGTGCAAACTGCTGGAAGTGATTGTGGACCATTGGGAGGTATTTTGTATATTTATCACTCTTTTTCTTTTTTGTTTAGGCAGGGTCTGGTTATAGTCAGGCTGGCCTTGAACTCACTATGCAGCATAATCTGGCTTTGAACTCATGACATTCCTCCTGCCTCAGCCTCCCAGGTGCTGGGATTACAGGTATGAGCCACCACACCCAGCTCTAAAAATCATATATGAAGACAACTGGACTCACGTCTTGTCCAATTAAAGAAATTATTTAGGCATGTCTTCAAAACCAGTTAAGTACCTGTTGGGGTGGCAAGCTGGGATGCAAACATTAGTACTACCTATTCATGAGAACCACATAATTTCTCAAAAGAAAGTGGGTAAGGGGTCAGCCTTGGGAAGCAGAGTAACTGAACCAGAACAGAAGCAAGCAAGATTCTAAAAAAAGTACATCATTGGACATTTATTTCTGGATGAAGGATAGGAAACTCCGGTTGAACTAAAGTAGAAATGTCATGCCTCACAAGACTAAAAGAACAGTTTATAATTCCATCTTTAAAAGTGGTTTTGTCCTCCAATGCTGTTAAGACTTGTGTGTGTGTGTGTGTGTGTGTGTGTGTTCACTATCTCCCTCCCTTTCTTTCTTGATGTTAGTATTTTAGGTTTATGTCTGGGCAGGATTCCCTCCCACACCCAATAGATAACATGACAATAGTATCAGCAAATCCAGAACCACACTGCTCGAGAACCTTAGCACTGATAAAAAAAAGAAAAAAATACTGCTTCCAAAGTATTCCAATGGGAGTACCAGACTCTGTTTTGGTGAACCAAGTTAAATTACAGACCCCTCTCTGCACCAATTTTTGTGGCCAAGGATCAGTGTTAATTGAGTAAACATTTCTTAAGCTCAATAGAAAATAGAGTTCAGCTATTCGTAGAAAGGAGATTCCACTAAAGATAAAGAAAATCAAAACTTACCAATACTGAAAGAATTAGAAACATTATAGACTAAGCTGAACTAAGGCAAGAGTGAGAAAATCTGTGTATTTCTGGTGTAAACTAGAAGAAGCTGAGTCATGAAATATAGACATTCATTTTCTTGGCCCATGAAATCTTGGATTAGCTTAAACCTAGATTGTTTTCAGTCTCAGAAACTTGTAAAAAAACCACTACAAAACTGGCCAGGCATAGCGGCACATACTCATAATTCCAGCAGTCAGGAGGCTGAAGCAGGAGGCTTGCCTCAAGTTTGAGGCCCACCTGGGGGCACATTGTGAGCTTAAGGACAGCCTGCACTACACTGAGAGACCCTGTCTCAAACGACAAAGCAAAAAGACAAAAACCAAAACCTAATATGACAATAATAAAAAAAAATAAAACAACTGCTAGGACATTCTGGTTTTATAACATGTAGAATCTCAATCTCTGACACTGGTACAATTTACAGTTCTGGCTCCCTAACAGAATCTACACTGCTCAGATCTTCTAATGATGAGATCACACTGCTAGACCCATGCCAACTCATAGATTAGTTAAGAGTGAGCTGTTGACCCAAAGGGAACTCCACTTAAATCAGAGGACTCAGACACTGTGCACAAGCAGGGACAGGATTTAGGTCTCTAATGGGGGCAAGGAGTCATCTTATGTCTTGGCTTGCCTGGACATCCTAGAAAACTGTTAATCTGGATCCCTTTAATAATCAAAAGAGTTAAAGTTTAGGCCAATTACTGGATACATCATGGTGTTGCGATGGGGTGGTGGCCAGTCCAGGCTGAGGGCCAAGTGCAAAGGTAACTGAGAGAGATGAGGTAAGAGAAAGCTGAAGGTGGAGAAGGTCATCCACCACCTGAGAGCTGGCGAGGGAGAATCTGCTGCCCAGTGCAAATGTCCCCCACAACGGCCCCTGTCTCCTGTCCTGAAAGGCCTTAAATCCAGGAGACATTTCATTGCACTAACTTTTCTGTTTTTATTTGAACTATGTGTTTATGGTAGCCTTGGCTGAAAGAGAAATTTCCCATTGTACGTTGTTTTTGTTTGTTTATTTGTTGTTGTTGTTTTCAGAGCCACTACTAGTTACTGGAACTTCCTGGAATTGTTGGTGATTTTGTTTTGCTACTAGTTCTTATTAACAGTTTTATAGGCCTTTAGGTTTTACCCATTTCAAACACTTTTTAATCTGCAGCATGCTTTCTCTTCCCTAGAGGTGAGCCAGTGTTTGTGACTGTACCTATTCCCACCTCCATGTTGTAGCCTTTCACAGTGGAGACTATCTCTTATCCATGTTTCTTAGAATCAAGATTGAATTTAGCCAAACTACCCAGTCATTTGAGGGTCCCTAGGTTTATACAAAGACAAGTGGTGCCTCAGTTCACTAAGCGAGGCCAGAAGGTACCTTCTGGTACATTTAACATATATTTGCAAAGGGACTAATTTATTTATGTGGCAGCGTGAGCTATTGTTTGATTAGAGGTAATAGCATCTCAAGGCTTCGGCATGCCTCCCAGCAGGTAAGGCAGCACAGGAGGGCACCAAACAGGTGGCATAAAAACACATTTCTAATTTGATTAGATTTACACTTTTTAAAGTGACATCTGATTCCTGAAATCAACTGTGTGCCATGCTCCCTACAACCCCACTCTAGGTAACTTTGGAGAAGCATTAGTGTAATACAATTCAAAATTTAAAATATTGAAACCTTTACTACACAATGCTTCGAGCACTTTATATATTTAGTGAAAATTTCACATAATAGGTTGATCTACAAATCTCTGGGGTTTTCTCTTTATGTATTACAGACACATAAATGAGAGAAAAACACCCATAAGCTGAGCTGAGAAATTCTGCACATCTTGAAAGACAGAGAAGAGAAAGTACTTTATAGCTGGACCACTTGAGAGTTCAATCACATGAAAAGACCAGCTTGGAGGACAAGTAGTTTCTCTGTTAGTTTCACAAAGTGTTTTTTTAAGATCTAGTTCTCTTCCCAAACTAAACTAGACTTAGTAATACCATATAGGGCTAGTATGGTATGAAGGCATGGCTACTTAATCCTCTGGGAAAGAAATCTTGCCTTCATTTGCTCAGAGAGCAAAATGCACCCCTGTAGTTCTCCACAAAATGGAGCTATAGTAATTACATAAAAACATGGATGCGCATGTACCTTCTTAGCTCAATTGTTTTTCTACTCTCTCTTTCAAATTTATGTAGGTGACTCACTGCATTAAAATTGAGCAGAAGCTAAATCCAGTTCATAAAAATATTTTAATTTGGTCAAATATATTTTATCAGTCAGAGAAATCTTACAGGAAATGTGTATTTCTGCTAATAATTGTATAACAGGCACAGTGGCGTCTGAATTTCTATGTGGCAACAATCAGAACAGTAGAAGTAGCTACTGTGACTGTTTCAAAGAGGAGCAGGTCTCCAGGCCCTCTAATCATCTCCATTTTTTAAATGTGCAGTGAACCCATTTCTTGCTTTCCCAGACCGGTTTATTGGGCCATGGACATTTTTGAGTCTGTATCTCCCATATACAAAAGGCTCCATTACAGAACTCAGTGGGTGGCAAATTTGCAATTAAAAATGTCCAGGAACTTCCTTCTATTTTTTCTCCATGTATTTGGTACAGGGTCTGCTGGGTCTACAGGGTCTCACTACATAGATCGGACTTGTAGTGATTTTCCTGTTTTCAGCCTCCCAAGAGTTGGGATTACAGGTGTGCACCACCACACTCAGTATCCCCCCATTTCTAAAACAGCACATAGTCACAAAAGCTAAAGAAAATGATAGCAAAACATATTTCATTATGCTTCTTTCCTTAAAAAAATCAATCAATAATTTTTATTTTATGTTTGTGCAAGAATTTGTTGAATTTCTCGGCAATGACCACATTCAGCTATTAGGAGAGGTTCAAGCTTGAAATCAATCAGCTAAGTTCTGGTTTACTAGTCACTGTCATTCTCCAAAAACATATTTTCATGTAAATATGAGTGGTTCATGGTGGAAAAATGAGTTTTTATTAGAATATTCTCTTCCCCTATGATCAGCAGTGGTATGTAACTTCAAAGTATGACTTCTATAGTAGCAAAGTAATTCCAGTCATAGCCTGTACTACACTATCAAATTCTTAATAAGTGCTTCTAATTATCTACTATGACAAGAACTTAATGCATTCAATAACCATGGATTCAATATTTGTTGCACTGATGCTATTTGAGAGCAACCTGTTCTTATATGGAATGGGGACTAACACGAACCCAAGAGAAGGTGGAGGACCGCCTGGAGACTCTCCTGGAGAGAGGAACAATCACCTCCTTTTTGGCTGAGCCTGACCCTGTTTCCTGTATTGGTATGTTCAGAGCTGGCTAGGACTTTGCCTTATCCCTTCAGTTGGCTTTTTTTTTTTTTTATAAATTCATGTTGCTTTCTATTTATAAAAAATTAAAAACTCAACCACAGTTGCCATATTACATGATGTTATCTTCAAATTAGTTGTTCATATTAAGATATATAAATGTTTATATAAATATTAATTTAAAGGAAAAACAAAACAAGCAATAACAAATTATAAGAAATTCAAAAGAAAAACTAATAAGAATAAAAGGAAAAATAATTAAGCATTAACTGCTCCTTTCAAAAGACCAGCAGAAATCGGCCATACAATTATTCAAAAATTCTGCATTAATAAATAAATATATCTTTCCCCTTCTTTAATTTGTCTTTTTCCTCAGCCCAGCTTTTCCTTCCCATTAAATAAATTCTTTCCCCTTCACAATACGTTGCATCTCTCAGATTTAATCAATTGGCTATAAACAGTGCATATCGGTCCAGCTGAGGTGCTGATAGTAGTCTTTGAAGATAGCAGGTGTGTTTCCCTGGATCCCCACCTGCTGCAGCCTTGTGCAAGCCAGTATGTGTAGGATGAAGAGCCAGTGTTCCCTACTGTTGCTGTGATCGAGCCTTGAGATAGAGGCTATCACTTCCTGGGGCTTGAAAGATTATCCATCAGAACTAAAGCTCCAACAGCCATGCATTAGAGACTATCTCAGTTGTGTAGTGCAGATTACTCTCTCTGCATATCCTTCATGAATGAATAAAATCTAAGTTTGACCTTCGGCCTTTGTTCCAGATTGCCATCATCATAGCTGGACTTATGACCCTTTGGCTTCTGTAACTACAAATATGCTGTCATGTCTTTATTTTCAACTATGAGTTGTCCTGGTGTGGCAAATTGGAACTAGGCTGATGGGGTTCCAATAACTTACCCATGGGAATACAATATAAACTTCTCTAACTGAGGCAAGGGCCAGGAAGGGCTCACTATAAGAGAAGAAGAATGAAATCCAAGGATATTAATTATCATTGAGTGCTTTTGTAACCAGAGATAACAGTTCTGTTTCTATGTGTCTTATCTGAAGTTTTTACTGTAATCCTGCACAGGAAAGGGTGTCAAGGGTGTCTTAAATTCTCTGATAGAAGAGATGGTCTGGTTCTCATTGGGAACACAGCTCTTGATGAGGGCTAGGTCTAGAGCCCTTGGTACTTGCGTGTGGAAGCACATTCCAAGTCGTAATGGGAACTCCCATGGAAATTTTTTTCTTCAGGTCTCAATATCAAGAGGAGCTGCATTTGGCATGTTTTGCCTACCTGCCCCTGTACCACATATTGAGAGCCTTACACACAGACAGTATTATTTTTTCTTTTGCTTAGGTTCCAGGATGCTGACAGAAAAATCACGAGTTGACAATAATGTTTATGGGTCCTTTAATATCCAGATTTTTGTTTTAATTTTTTTCAGCATTTGCCTTCTATACTTCCTGTGTATTTCTTGATCTTGAATTTATCATAGATATGAGATGAAACTCAAAATATTGTTGGTAGATGTTGGAGTGTGGATGCATAAGATGGTGGATAGCCAAATGGCTAGAGAGCCCGGTCAGTTTGTTCCATCCATACTACATGAAGATCTAACAAAAAAGGATTAGGGCACAGTGGAATTTTCTGCCCCACTTCCACACACTAACCCACCCCACTCTGAACAGCAAACACAAGGCCTTTGGAAGCAACAGCCTTGGTCCCATATGCTGAAAGCAGATGGCTGCTGCACTGACTTCACGGTAGCAGCTGCCCAAGAACCAACATGAAGAGGAGGAGGCTGGGGGAAAAGCATGAGGGAAGAGAAGCGCAAAAGAACAACCGGAGGGAAGAAGAGAAAGAGTTCCTGCTGCCAGTCTCAGCCAGGCCAGAAGCAAGCACACACGCACTAAATACTCCACTAAGTGACAGCCTCCCACTTCTGTGGTGATCTCCACCTCAGAGGTGAATCGCAGTATCCACTGCGTGACGGTGGAGAGATACGTCTTTTTCTCCGAGTCAAGCAGCCAGGCCAAGGCGTGCAGCCAGGCCAAGGCGTACTCCAGCACCAGTGTCTGTCTTCCAGGAAGAGGGAGTGGGATGTCCCTAATATGCATAAGATACCTCAGAACACAGTTAGCTGGGTACAAGTAAAGGATGGTTTGGGAAAAATAAAAGCAAGGACAAAATTAATCTGTGAGGTATCCATGAGCATAACTGATGGGGCATGGCTTAGGTTCCAAAAAGAGAGATCAGCTCGATGGAAGCATCTGGGGTCCCAAGTGTAACAGCCTCATGAAAGGCTGTATAAGCATAATAGTAGACACAACTTCTTTTGAGTAACTCTTTGAAAGCTAGACATCTGTTATATGAAGCTGGCAAAGTTTTGTCAGAAATTTATTAAAGATTCACTTTCCTTATAAGCCAGATGTTCATCAATTATACAACGCTTGACTTATCACAGTCAAAGCAATAGGGATAATAATTTTATGTAATATATTGGCTTTTAAAATTGTTTCTGTAGTGTATACAGACAGCTATACACACACACACACACGCACACACACACACACACACACAAATCTCAAAAGATACAGTGTAGAAGTATATTATGCAGAGGTTGAGAGCTCATACTCAAACTAGTCTACCTGGCATCCAATCCTGCCTTTAACATTGTAAGTTGTATACATAGTACATAAATACATAAATTTAAGTGTTATGATTTTTTATTTTGCTAAAAGAAAGTGAAAAGATATAGGTGTGAATTTTATCCAAGCAACCTCTACAGTTCCTCTCCACTGAGGATTTTTTCCTTACCATGTCCCAATGGTAGGATGGCTCTTTCTTTTTTTTTTTCTCTCTCTCTTTGAAGGTCTACCATTGAAATTCATACCAGCACTGTGGAAGGAAGCCAAGAAAGCCAGTTTTTCTTGGAAGGCTGCATGCCTCAGAACAGCATAAGCCAAGGGGGCTGGAGAGCTGGCAGTGAGTCAGCCCCTTATTAAAAAGCATTTATTGAGGACCTGCTGTGTGCTAGGCAGAGGAGCAGAGGCTATGGAGGGGCTACGAACAAAAGAGAAATGCAGCTTCCTTTCACAAGGAATATGTGATGTCAAAGAGGACAGAGACAGCTCGACAAAACAGACAGACAAACAGACAGACAAGCTCTTAGAAAGCCACAGACCATTGTGTAAAATAGTGTGTATTTAAAAATCTGATGATATGGAGTCCTGTGTATTTCGTGAGGCAGGGATGCGCAGAGGAAGTGAGCTCAGAACCCAGGTCAGGAGGAGGCATTCACACAGGCAGGAAGGAGGATGAAAAAGAGGAGGAGAAGGAAGAGGAAAAGGAAAAGAAGGAGAAGGAGGAAGAGAGGGAGAAGGAGAAGCAGAAGGAGGAGGAGGAGCAGGAGCAGGAGAAAGAGCAGGAGGAGGAGAAGGAGAAAGAGAAGCAGAAGAAGGAGGAGGAGGAGGAACAGGAGCAGGAGAAGGAGGAGGAGGAACAGGAGCAGGAGAAGGAGGAGGAGGAGGAGTAGAAGCAGGAGAAAGAGCAGGAGGAGGAAGAAGAGGAGGAGATGTGCCTACAGCAAAGCTTCCAGCAAGGAGACTTCAAGTCATAGTGCAAGCAGCATGTGACCTGGTCTCCAGTGTGAAGCAACTGTGGTCTGGAATAACCAAAGTCAAGCTTCACGGAAAGTCCCTTGGTGTTGTCACATTAAGTACAAGGCTTCTCCATCATCTCCTGCAACTGCTCTCCTATACAGGAGTTTCCAAAAAGGGTTAAGTGAAATGAAACAGACACACAAGCCTGAAGGTCACATGGTTTCTCTTACATGAAAAATACAAAATTAAAAGAGCTAAACCAAAGATGAATCATAGGAGGTAGAGAGATAGCTATTTCTCAAATGGGAAGGGGATCAAGAGAGGATGGGGGAGGGGCAGGAGGTGGAAATAGCAGTTAAGGTGCATTATGTCCATGTGCCAACCGCCCTCACAAATGCAAACTTTATGATGTGCGAACAAGTACTAATAAAATTCTTTTAATTTAAAAAAGAAGGGTTTGATGGTAATTTCACATTTCCTTTGCGCTGAGCTTATTTCCACAATGAAGAAGCAAATACCTAGTAATTAAGAGAGTTAACATAGATAAAGCCTTTGGATAAATGCCTAGCACAAAAGAAACTCTGTAAAGTACTGCTGGGCTTTTATTCCTTCTCCTCCCTTACACCCTCCTCTCATTCTTCCCTTTATCTCATGAGTCAGGCAATGTTTTAGTTTGTTTCCATTGCTATAACAAAACATCAGGAGCTGAATAGATAGAAGGAAATTGTGTATTTAGCTCACAGTATTTGAGGCTGAAAAGCCGAGAGTGGGCAGCCCCATTTGCTCAGGCTCTGTTGAACACAATTCCAGTTTACAACATTCACCCAGGCTCCAGAGAGAATAATTTCTTTGGAATTGTGTTACACCTCAGCTCTGCATGGAAAAGCTTTTCATCTCATACCCAACTTGGAAGTTCCTTTCATACTTCAAAATTCTAGAATAACCTCAAAACCTATAATCTCAAAACCCCACCATCACAGCAGAAGGTAGATCAAAGACTGGACAGAACAGAGAGAAATCATAGCCATGCAAAAATGAAAGGAGCAATTCCCAAGGTAACTGGCAGCTGCAGCAGGCATTTTTAATGTGGCTTAGAATAGAAAGACTCTCCTAAAAGGTTTGCTAAGAAGAATGGAAAGATCTCTACTTTCAAAGCTTGAACTTGAGTAACTGTAGTTGAAGACAGAGACAGCTCTGCGGTTGGATAAAATACCCGGCTCACAAGCATGAGAGGTCAGCGTGGCCCAGAGCAGCACAGGACGTGAGCTTCACAGGCTGCTAAAAGATGGGCAGGAAATGTAGATTCAGGAAGACTTCAGGATGCAAAGCGAGATGAATCAAAATGTTGCTAAGAATTTATCAATTCTTTCTAGAGATGTGGTTCGGCTCTTTGTACCTCAACACCATCTTTGATTATTACAGCAGGAGAAGTATTTCCTGCACTTCGTATGTTATAAAAAAGAAAACAATTTAGAACCCTGTGCTCTGTTCAACACATATGGAGATCCTAGTGTTTGATGACATCATGTTAGCATCATTGAGATCTAAAGACTTAAAGTGTTCAGTAGGTAAGGACAGCAATACAGATGAAGTGGTCCCCAGATGATGAGCCATTGAGGATTCTAGTCACAGCTCAAAGTGAACAGTAAAGTTACAAAGAAAAGTCAGAGTAATATTTGTTTTCAAGTGGAATTAAAAGAATGCAGGCACATGTTTGCTAATGACTTATTAACAAAGTAAACAGAGTTTATCAGAGTGAATTCGACTTAACAGAAATTCACTAATCATTGAGTACTATCAACCAGGACACCTTACAAAGGGTGGGGAGTGGTGGCTGTGGTGCTGTGGCTCCTGAGGGACTGTGAGCAAAGCAAGAGCAGGGGATGCTGGCAAGTGAGGATGCACTTCAAGAGCAGCAGCGCAGTAATGGAGCTGTGGGCAGCTGAATTAGACAGAAACATTCTAGGCAGTCAGACAGGGCGAGGCCTTCCCATGAGCCAGTATGGAAGACAAGATGCCTTGTGGAAGAGACAGGCATCTCACTGTGAGCCGACCTAAAGACAAAAGATGAAACCTCCCCAAGCATGAACATCATGGCTTGATATTCTAACTAGGTCTCCATCACCTTGAGAAAGCCGTGAGGAGTCACTAGCACAACCCTGTATTGGACATGTCCCAATCTATATTCATGCTTGCTTGCTAAGTGGCTCACTGCCTCTTTGATCCCAATTTAATCAATTTTACCCAAGCAATTGCATTTGTAAACTTACTGCTTGAACATAGTTTCAACTTACCTCATGCCTATCTTGCAAGTTCCCATGTTTCGCACCTTGGACCTGCCTCAGCTTGTGGATCTGCCCCATAACAATTCCTAGAAAAGGGGCCAGCCAGATATCTCAATGGACTAAAGCACTTGTGGCTGGGGTTTGATCCCCCACCTCTGGGGTGCGCTGATATGGCAATTAAGACTGGGTATGGTGGCATGCACCTGTAATCCCAGCGCTTTGGAGGCTGAAAACTGGAGGATCTCCATGAGTCCAATCTTCATAGTGAGACCCTATAGATCCTGCACTAAATACATTGAAAAAGCAATCCCTAAAAAAGGTAGGGAACACATTCTGGACACCTTCTATCTCTCTTGGACAGAAGCTTCTTTCCCCCAAGAAATAGATTCTGCTTTTAACCTATATTATTCCTACAACTCATTATTTGATTTAGAGAACACAAACTCATAGCACATATCTAGCTAGTTGAGAGCTTCTTTCCACTATACCAGACTCATAGTAACAAGCAGAAGGGTCAGGTCTGGCCCCATTGTGCCAGCCCCAAGTGGGTTGGCTCTCTCTTTGAAAAGAATCTCTAAGTATCTCCAAACTCCCCAACTATTCTGCAACAGTGAGGTGACAAACTGGAACTACTGTACCTCTTCTGCAGACAAGTTCACTCTATTGCAGGTGGCAGTTATAGCGGCACATGGCCACTGCCAAGCTCCAGGCGAGGGCAGCTGTGTTTGGTTGAGTTTTGAATTTCCTGTGTATCTAGTCTAGTGCTGCATTCGTAGTGGTCCTTCACATTATACTGGGAAATATGTATGCATATATACATATATATATATATATATATATATATATCATATATCTCATCTATTACTTCATGTTATAAACCAACAGCCTTGTATATCTCATATTAAAATGATTTCTATTTCAAAAAGGAGGAAACAAGCTTAGAAAGATGAAGTGCCTCATTATATTCAGTTATGTAGCTTATTGGTGACAGAATCAAGGTTTGAATTCCCCCAAAAACCACACTTTTAAAAAACCATCATGTTGCCTGGATTTTGGATCAGGGATTGTCCAACTAGGGTCATAAGTCAAATCAACCATCCTAACAGTTTCAGTGTATAGCATAACCTAAGAATAGTTTTTAAGAAAGTATTTTTTATGTGGATAAAAATTGAAACAAGAGTATTTGGTGACAAATGAAAATTATGTGAAATTTAAATTTTCATGTCCATAAAGTCAGTTTATGGAGACTTGTTGGTTTATATGTTGTCTCTAGTCCTTTCATGATACAACAGCAGGGTTGAGTTTATGCAACCAAACACACGGACCACGCAACCTAACAGCCTTTTACTTATGTAGTATGCCCACATCTGCTTTAGATACAGACACGCTAGGAAGCAGACGGATCAGCACACCAGGCCAGAGAAATTCTTGGGTCACAAGCTTCAGGTCAGTTGCAAGTACATCCATCTGGAAGAATGAGCCATGGCTCGAGTCTGACCACACCTGGAAGCAGTGAGGCAGGCAGCCTGAGGCACTTGGCTCAGGTCATCTGTGGCCAGCAAAGGCAGAGCTAACGGAAGCTCTGAAGATCAGCGAGGATGCTTGATAAATCACTGGCTGGCTGACTGGGCCAATATGCCAGCAGTGTGGATCCTGCAGTTGACTGGGCTGCTGGGATCACATTTAGCCTTGAGTCAGCAACCTCCTTCCTACGAGCCCTCTGCAGAGCAGAAGATGAGCTGCAGACCTGACAGATTTAAATATCATTGCCTTTTTCTAGGGATCTAATTGAGCGAGGTCATAGCCAGGAGTAAACAGCAGGAAGTGGGAGAGAGGAGCAGGCCGGGTGTCCGCACCATCCAGAACCTGCAGGATGAGGAGTGCCTGTGTGAGCCTCCTCCTTGCCCAGCCAAGAGAACCCTGCAGAAGTAGCCAGAGAAAACCTGAAGGCAAAAGGCCAGCCTTGGAGCTGGGGAGATACGAAGCAGCCAGAAGACAGTCACTTGCTAGTCCCTATAGTTTTTGGGTCACCTCCCACAGTAGGGGTGGGGACACAGGGGTCACCACCACCCTTCTCACCAGATGGTCCACACAGAATGTCACTAATTAGCACCTGGAACTTTGCAGGCACTGTTTATTATGACTTCACAGTCCTCAGTGTACAGCAATAGAGAAGAGGAAGGAGCAGAAGCAGTCACGTTTTTCAGACTCGCGCTAAATCCCACTGTAACATGAACACATGGAGCTAACTTGGGAGTTATATATTCTGTATGAACCAGGATTAAGTGTATCTGCATATAACCAAAAAGGAGACTTCTAAGAAAACCTACCTAGCTACTTCATATACCATCCTCATTGAAAAGATGACTAGTATAGCAGATTCAAGCTATACTAGTCATAGAATATTTTCATTAGAGTCGAAAGAGAGAGTATAATAGGAGGCTACCCATAGTCCTGGCTACAAATACCTGTCTCAAAGGCTGAGCCTGTTTCCAAATGACCCAAAGTATATGAAAGACACAGCAGAGGGCAGAGGATCAGGCCGAACACCTGGCTTTTCATATTAGGCCTTCCGTGACTGTGTTTCACACTTTCTTTGCGCAGCCTGGAGGTCTTTCCCTGAAAGTCCCCTTGTCGCCCACTCCAGGTCTGGCTGTTTCCTTTGCTGTGCTCCTACAATGCCTCATTCTATTCATCACCCTCCCCAATACCTTAAAATAACCAGTCTATGCCTCAATCTTTCCCTTCACACTTATGCTAAACAAAACAATGGCCACCACTCACACACAGTGATGGAGCGTAGCTCTTCATGCAAGAGTAACTCAAATGGCCATGTACTGTTATGCATAAGATTTAAAGTACTAGACTGCAAAGCCATAGTACAACTGCAAAAGAGCTTTAAATACCACATTAATAATTTTCTACCCTGGCTTCGTGTTTAAATAACACTTCAGGTTTACCGGGTTAAATGAGAAACATCATTAAAGTCTACTTTACCTATTCCTTTGGGTTTTTATAAAAGCACACATGTACATGTGTACACACATGGCTTGCACTTGAAGCTCATACTACAATGTCTAGGTTGGTGCAGCTCATGTGTGTTGGCTGCTGGAGGACAGGTCCTAGGTCTTCTTATTGATTTTGTGTTTCTAGATCTGAATGCTGTCTGTTTGGCAGAAGTCATTGGACAAAATCACATACAAGCTAGAAGCCTAAATAACTATAAGACAATAACAGGCAAGAGGGAAAGATGGCAACAGTAACAGTCAAGGGAGATCCAATACAGAGCCCATTTTTCCATCCACAAACCAGGATGACTCCAGCACTGACTTCATCACTTTGGGAGAAGACATAAAGGAGACTGTATGGATCAGAGGCTTGGCACAGTCCCTGGGGCATAATGACTGATCAGTCAATATTAGTTCTTTTCATTAACTTTTATAAGCCTGCTGTGAAGGAGAAACAAATTTTTAGAAGTTGCCTAAAGCCAACCAAGATTAAGTCATTTCCCTGCTGAATATTAAAACAGAATTTTTAATCTGTGATGACAAAAATAATTGGAGCTGGCAGATGGCAGAGTGTTGTCGCCCACTTTGTTGCTTGGAGTTGAGTGAATTATATACACATGCATACCACTGGACCCTTTCCTTGTTTATAAAAGCACCTGACTCTGAGGACTACTGTAATGTTCCATGGTAGTGAGATGACCTAGCATCCTGGTGCTATGACTTTAGAATAATATTTCCTTTCCACAATATACATATATTGTGGGTCACTGCAGGAACTTAGCTTTATTTTATCCTCAAAAGATATCCAAGGACCCAGGACATAAATGACTTAAGATAGCTGATATAAGGGAACAGCAACATGGTGATTCCCATAGTGGCTTATAAAACCATTAATGAGAGACGACGCTTGTCTTTCACATTCACTGACTAAAGCAGGACCTATGTCTACACCTAACTCAAAGGCCATAGGGAAGTGTAATCCCAAGACAAAGAGGCTAAGCAAGCAGCTCTGAATGCCACTGCCACAGTACTTGACAGGGGTTTTTCTCTCAGCGTCCCAAGATCATATCCTGATATGCTAACAAATGCCCATATACTATTAGTGTCCTTAATTCATTGAAAAGATTTGTACAAATATCATTAGGAGAATTTTTTATGACCACATTTCGTACTTTGAATAACTACTTGAAATATAACATTACACAATGTATTTACTATTGTTGTTCTATTATTTTGTTGTGAAAATTTGTTTTATTTTTTTCCACAAAATAATCCTCGATTTTATACCAATAGAGAACAATGGAATGTAAATTTAAATGATCTTATACCTCTAAAATTTAATAATAATAATAATAATAATAATAATAATAATAATAGAATTGCTACATTCTATTTTTGGCAACTTTTCAATGAAAGTGTACACTCAAGCACTGGGGTTATCATACTTCATGAACAGATTATTGTGCTTCACAAAGCAATTTAGCTGCATGTAGCAGACCAAGAAGCAAAGTCTCTGTGGAGTATAATTTATATTATGGTCCAGATGGAACATGTCTCTCAATTGTCTCTTGTGTTCAGAGGTGGGTTTTTGGAAGGTGATTGAATTTTTGGAGCACTATCCTCTTCAGCAATGAAAAATAAGTAAAGAAAAGAAAGAAAAAAATGGAATAAGTAAATGTTCAAATGCAAACATGAAAGTGGGAAGAATCAGCTCTCTGAAGAGTCCTGACTAAGTAATGTCTATCAGTAATGACAGAAGTTGTTTTTGTGCCTAGAAATCACATCCTCCCAGGATCAGCTCTGTGCACAAGAAGATTCTAAGAGCCAAGAGAAAAGAATCCTATTCTCTTCCTTGATATAATTACTCAGAAATCTTCCCTTCAGTTGTCTTCCCTGAGTTTTGCTCTTCCCAGCAGCTATATTGGTCCAGGCAAGGTTCAAGTTGAGTTTTAGAAAGCAGAAGTGTTTCCTTCTAAA
>PVKN010020704.1:0-15827 GCA_004027915.1 Capromys pilorides
TCTCCCCAGCCCCTACATAGTTCTTTTTTTTTTTTTTTAACTATAAAAAGTAACATTCATAGTTTCCAAGAATTAGCTCATGGTAAATATCTTTTGGATGGGGATGTTGTTTAGTCTACTACAGGTATGAAGCCCATCTTGACACCCCTTATCTCTCAAAGGAGATTTTAAGATGTGATCTCTAACACGGTAGCGAATGAATTAATGAATCACATGTGTATGTATGCATTTGAAGTGTGCCTAAATTGTGATGTATTATGAGATTTTGAAAACTTACTAAAAATTAAAAGTGAAGTATTTCCATAATTTTTGTGTTGATTACATGTTGAAATAATATTTTGAATATATTATATTAAACAAAGCATTAGTGATTAAAATTAGTATTACTTCTGAAATACAGCCACTAAACAATTAAAATTACACTTGTGGCTTGCTTTTGTGGCTTCCACTATATATTTCTCCTGTATAGGATATAGAACATTTGCAGCAGTTCTTAGAAACTTTGGCACATTAACATCCAATTGCAATCACAGGAAGAGTTTTAAGAAAACCTCTATACCCAGGTTGTACTCCAAGCATTGGAAATCTCTCAGGAGAGGCCCAGGTGTTAGTATGTTTTAAATTCCCTAGATAATTGTGTACAGCTAAGGTTGGGAATCTATAGAGCAGAGGATTCAAAGAGGGTCTACATTGAAAATACGATTACTGCTGTAGGGTCATTACTCTAGATATGTCTGCTCTCTCTCTCTCTCTCTCTCTCTCTCTATATATATATATATATATATATATATATATATGCTTATGAATATCTTGTGCTATAGGTTTTCTTCCATGGGAGATAGGTTTTGCCCTACTTACTGAATGTGGCTGAATCCAAGAGTAGGGAAGCTGAATAGCTGTTCTCATGAGCCAAGAGACACAAAAGACACCTGGGAAGTGCTGAGGGCCAGGTTTGCTGGCCCTGTCTTCTGGTAGTAATCTGGGCAGTTTATTAACCTTTTCCTCGCAGTTTCTGCCTTAGGTAGTTCTGCCAATAGGTACTGTGATTTTTAAGATAGGAAGCTCCTATATGTTTGGTTTGTGAAGCTGAATCCAAGTACTTTTAAGAGGTTCACAGTGGCAGTGTCTTTTCCAGGTATTTGTGAGTAACGCCTACTACCATGAGAGGTTTCTGTTATTACCAGTACCATGTGAGGTTCACCCACATTCCATTAGGAAAGAAGTCCTATGGACAAGGGCAATGCCAGTACTGGGGAGGGGGTCAAATCTACCTCCTCATGGGTGAGATGCTACACATCATGGGTGGAGACTTATTACAAAGAGTGATATCTTTTTAATTACATCATGTTGAATCATGAGCAATAATTCAGTATACCTTAGAGATGAAGGTGCTAGACTTGACTTTTTCTAGATAGTATACTTGGGCAGGCATATGGAAAGCATCTTGAAAAAGGTGATGTTGAAGTCAGGTCAGGTCAAACCTCATGGGAACCTGGGCTGGGGATAACGAGTTGAGATGAAATCTTGTTGATGCAGAAGATCACATGTGATACAACCAAGAGGACATAGTGACTAAGGGTCACTTATTGCTGGTTTTAGGTACAGTACCTTAATCTAACTTACAGAGTCAAGGTTTACATAGGAATCTATTAGTTGTCTATCATTTTTTTCATATTTAAATGACTGATTTCTTTATTTTTATTTTCTTTTATTTTTAATAAGAAATAACAATATGATAGTTTCAAAACACATTAGTAGTGCATTCATAATAATTGATACATTGAATATTGTTGTCCTCATAGTAGTTATACAGAGCACAGGGTGTAGACATGGTAAATTTTCTAATCCATATTAGTAGGGGAGGAAAAAAAGAAAAAAGCAAAAAAAAAATTTCTGCTCTTTGTACAAAGAGGGAGTAGTTGTATACATAGTCCAATGTTCCATAATTGCAATGGGTTACTGGTGAAACTGGCAATGTTGGAGGCTGTTGGTATAAGCCTCTTACAGCTCATCATACTAATCTAGCTCTGTATTCTATGCCTCGTAATTAAGCTTTTCTGCTGGGTGATCAAGGGCAAGTTAAGGCCAGATCTGTATAACAGAACATTCATCTTTTGTATTTTCCAGGGTCAAATCCCCTCAGGATTAACTGTGGAACCATTATCAAAAAAACCAGTGCTTTGTAGAACTGTTGCCAGTGCCAGCCATCAGGACGAATCACGGCCATTGCTTGACCAAAACAGCTGATTTTTATTTATAAAATAAATATGATGAAATTTAAAAATTATTCTAACTTTCTAGGAAACTATGACTATTATGAAATACAGGGAATTTTCTAAAGGGTAATGTACCCTTTGCTATTTGTTTCTATGTTCCTCCTGACTCAAATGCAGGTTTATTTCTGGACCCCTTAGAATACATTCTGTGGCTATGAGGTACTTGTACAAAGAATGGCTAGGCAGAGAGACGGGTCTATATGTCTTTAATGACATATGCCAGCCCTGACTGCCCATATTTAGAAGGGCAATAATGTGAAAGAAAACATATGCTCTCTTTTAATGGTTTCCTGACACCACATAGGACATTGGTAACACAAAGCAATATTATTCATTCAATAATCACCCCAAGCAAGTGGTCAAAATTAGCAATATTAAAACTTTCTCAAGGTGATCTAGCCCAATAGTGTAGAGCTGCTAATGTGTGTAAATTTGTGGAGAAACTTCTTGGTTTTCTTCTTCCTTGTCCTCTACACAAGTCCAGTTTCTTCTTTTGGCTGTTTGCCTTCTAATATCTCTTTAAGTTTGAAGTGACTGGGATGAAGTCAGAGAAGGATGCTGGCTATTTCATTTTAGAATCAAATTCCTTGTTAGCCTACAAAGAAGAATAAATAGAAGGAGTGGTTCTCATCTGGAGACCAGGGAAAGCCAAGATATAATATTAGCAGTGAGAGAGTTGCATTTCCGTAGGGCACCTGGATAGAGCACTTCCTGGATTTCATCAGGTTATCTGCCACTGAGGGCCAGCATGATTAGATGGTTTTGTTTGAGGACACAACCAAGCAGTCCACAGGTTGCATGTTTTTTTTTTTTTTTTTTAAACTTGTATTTTCCCTTTCCCTGACAGAAGTAGCATTAGGGACTTGTTGATGAGAGCCTTCTGTGGGTCTGAGACAAAAGGAGGTGTCAAAGAATAGTAGTACCAGTTATAAGCAGGCCAGGAGGACTAGAGGCAAGACCATTGCAATGGCATAGCAGAGTCCGATCAGTTCCTCTGAACCAAAAAGGTGGAGTTGTTAAGCACGAAAGAGGTAGCAGAAAAGTACTGGAGGATGCTGGGATGGGAGCTTGGTCAAGGAAATGAGGTCATCAGTGAGTGCTAAAAGGAACTTGCTGAAGTTAGGCCCCTGCCCTCTCTGAGACTGAGAGATAGGCTATAATTTTTTTTGATAATTATATTCCAAAATGAAGCCTCCCCTGTCCCTGAGAAAGCCAGAATGAATTTATAATTGTAAGTCTACTAGAGTAAATGCTCTGAAAAGAGGGAGACATGGGCATATGATTCGGAGGCTTTGTGAAGTTTAGTGAAGGTGAGGAAAATGTTAAAGCCATTTTGGTCAGAGGACAGCAGTGCCACTTTCCTTGCTTTCAACAAAGCAAGGACTTGGTCCTTAGCTGGCCACCTTTGACTAGGTGGAAGCTTGCTCAGGGCCACACTCTGACTATCTGGAGGAGAGATTGATTTAGATTTGGTGCCTATGAAGTCTTTGAATCATCTCTGGATGAAGATGATTCTCTCTGCATCTGGTTACCTGACATGCGTGTGTGAGGTCAACAGAGCTCTCTAGTTTTCCAACCTTGTCATCTTCCCAGGGTTAAGTGCACACATTTCTTTAGGCAAAACGCATGTTGCCAGCTGAGTGCTGATGCCAGGCCACTTCCCCAGAGGATAGCCTGGAGTTAGAATCTAGAGCTACAGAATTTCCCTTCCCACATAATATCATCATCAAGAGCCAGCCCAGTGAGCTCCGGGCAGCCCCGAGCACACAGGAAAAGGATCTCCTTGTCTGGCATTTCAGCGAGCTGAAGGGAGCCTTGGCTTGCTCTGAGGACTGGTGACTGTGCTGACCTTAAAACCTAGCCCTCAGGAAGGAGTTGATGAGGCATTTTATTTTTTTGGACAGCTTTGATGTATTTCAAATAAAAATGTAAAAGACATGAGACTTGCCCCTGAAGCTTTCTTACAATGCAGTGAAGTTTTAGGAGAGAAAGGCCTGGTGGTTTTTTTTTTTTTTTTCCTTCTCCCTCCTTTGGTTTTTGTATTTACTTCTTTCCCATTATTCAAACTGTATAAATCTGGGTATTCTTTAGGTCTTGTTACATCATCTTTTTTTATTATTATTTTTATCCTCAATCGCTGCAAATAAAAAGCGCCTCTCATTTTGGTAGGCAGCTGTTTGCCCTGCCTGGTGACACCCAGCCTAGTGATAAGCCCACCCTAGGAGCTGGGGTGCGGTAGGGTGGCAGAGGAGGGAGAATCTCTGGTCACAGGGTGGCGCTCGCGAGCCTCTTACAGCAAGGGCTGCCACAGTTCCCTCCTGTTCTTTATTCCTACCCCACCCTTGCCGGCCGCGGGGAGCTTCTCCTCCTGCCCTGGCCTGCGCGGGCTGGACAGCGGCGTTTGGGTGCAGACCCTGGTGGCAGTCGAGCTGCAGGAGCGTCTGGCACACGCGGGAGGCACCACAGCCGTCCCTCGCTTCAGGCTCCTCCTCCTGTAGGTCCCCACCCTTCCCCACTCCTAGACTCAGATTGGCAAATCCGAAGCTTCCCGGAGCAACCTAGAAGCAGCGGCAGGCGCACGCAAAGGGCCGGAGGAGCGCAGCCTGACGTCCGCGCAGAGCCCTTGGACAGCTGGGGCGGGCGCGCGTTGCAGCAGCCAGGAGGGTGCCGCGGAGCCCGCGAGCGCGGCGCGGCGCGGCGCGGCTCGAGAGGGAAGGAGCCGGCGGCTGCAGCTGGGAAGGGGAGGAAAGTGTGTGTGCCGGCTTGAGAGTGTGTCGGGGCCCAGGCTCGAATCCAGGCGCAGGACAAGGCGAGGGCTTTGAGGGCGAGGTCCGCAGGCCTCCGCGCGCAGGATCCCCACGGTTGGGCCGCGTTGGCTCCGGTTCCTTGGCGTCTAGCACTATGGACTCGCGCGGAGCTGGAAGCGGCCGAGGCAGCCGCCTGTCTGCCCGGCGCTGGGGCTTCGCGGGTGCGTGCTCCCGGATGGCGAGGTAGGATGGCTGCGCTGCGTGACTCCCGCCGCGCCCTCGCAGCAGCCCGCGGGCGGTGCCGGTGACTCCGGAGCGCGCAGGCTGTGGGCGGAGGCGGCCGAGCGCCCGCGCCCCGGCGAGTGGCTTTGCCTCTTCCACCCGCTCTCACCAGCCCCTGCGAGGATACCATGTCTAAGGCGGCCGGAGGCACGGCGGCGGAGGCGGCTGAAAGTTGTCCCCCAACCCCAGTCGGCGCGGGTGCGGCCGCGGCCCTGGAGGATCTGTCCAAAGTGACTGACGAGGAGCTGTTGCAGTGGAGCAAAGAAGAGCTGATCCGCAGCCTCCGGCGCGCAGAGGCCGAGAAGGTGAGCGCGATGCTGGACCACAGCAACCTCATCCGCGAGGTGAACCGCCGCCTGCAGCTGCACCTCGGCGAGATCCGCGGGCTCAAGGTGAGGGGGCCCGGGCCAGGCTCGGCGGGCGGGCGGGCGGGGCGGCAAACTTTCCCTCCCTCTCTCAACAGGTGATCTTCCCCGCCTCCTAGGCAGCACCCTTGGGCCCCATCCTCAGCCCGTGGCGAAGTTTTGCCAACTTTGACGGCTTCGGGCCCTCCTTTCCCGACGGCTTCGAGCTCTCTCGGGGTTCTCCGGAGACAGGAACGGTCGCCTAGGATGGGGAGGGAGATGGCTGTCACACACAACCTTCGTTTTCGCAGAGAACCTGACAGTCAGGTTAAGGGCAGCCAGGAGAGAAGGCAAGAGAGGGCCCGGGCAACTTTGCCTTCGGGAGTCGGGGATAAGGCTGCTCTAGCGCCACCAGCTTCCCAGTGAGTAGAGGGCACGGAAAGGGCGTCCCTGTCGAGGAAAGGGGCCGGCGGGGCTCCCGGAGAGAAACAGCAGATGCCATCCTTGGAGCCCTTGTGTGTGTCACCTGGTGCGGAGGACCTTTAAAGATTACACTAGGTCCTGCGCTTTCTTTTACCTTCCCTTGGCCAGGGTCTCCTCGGATTGCATACACCCCTCCCCACTTAACCTATAGTCTGATTTTAATTTTCTCCAGCATGGGAAGTGGAATTGGGTGGGGCATCAAGGGACCTAGTGTGGAAGGCGCAGGGTTTTGCAAAGATGCCCCAAAGTGTCGGTCAGTGGTGCCTTCAATTTTGGCTAACGGTCGCGCTGCTGTTAGCAAAAGGGGAGACCTCCTAACCCCACTAACTTTTTTTTCTCCTTGGAGAGCTCTACGTGTCCGCATTATGTCCGTCAGGCAGCCACAAACCCGGTGGCCGGGAACCGCCCTGCTGGCCCGCATACACTGCAAACTTCCTCTCCACAGGCTCGCCTGGTGCCTCTCAGTATTCCTTCCTCTCATTGTTCTGCTTTTGTTTATAGGAAGCCAGACACGGACGAAATACCTGCGGGGGCCTTAGGGAGCAAATTCCCGCAGGCACAAGCTGTTCTGGTCCCTTTCTACTCCCACCCCACTTCTTCAGCGGTTGACTCTGTTCCTTAATTGCCCCAGGGCTCTCCTTCTGGGATTCTGGGACAGAGACAACTGGCTTTACAAGATGCCAGGACTCACCCGCGCACTGCAGCGCAGTCTGAGTGGAAATGGCCCAAAGCTGTCACATGGTCCCTTGAGTCGGTGTAACCAAGAAGAGCCCACAGACAAAAAACGAAAAACAAAACAAAACAAAAATAACCAAACAAACAACAAAACACCAAAAAAGCCAGTCTAGATCTCTAGATTATTTTAATTCTTTATAAATGGAATGTTTATTAAGTACCAGGGTGTTTGGGGAATAGAGGCAGGCAGGAATAGGGGGAAGATGATTTGAGAAGTGGATTTGAGTTTAGAAACCTCATCTGCCAGGAAAGTGAGCTGGAATAATTTATCAGGTCTTTATTTTATTGCCAGTGTGATGCATAAGATAATTCCTAGGGCGTTGTGAAGATAAATGTAATGTAGGGCAAGGTTTAGTACTGAACTTGACTACAGAATATAGTGATTTTTCTCCCTAGGTGAGGACAGCTAACTGTATAGCCTGGATTTCTTAGGTAAAACTGGACAATGGTATTAGTTTTTTAACCTCAAGTGTGATCTTCTTAAATGGTTTAAACAATGCTGTGACTGGTAAGAGTTTAATTTCCTAAAGGTTTTAATAACATAGAGAATCAGCACAATAAATCAGATTCTTGGACATTGTTTCATGTTGCTGTGCGCTGTATGTGAAGATCTATGTATGAGGCAGAGAAGCAGTGCTATGCATGGTGAGGTACCTGGTTTTCATCATGGTGACATCATTTAGAAAATAGCTATTGGGCCACTTAAGAGCAGTTACACCCCTAGTAGTGAAGTCTCTGTGGTCTGGATTCATGAGCTGGCATTACAAGACTTCCTAGCCTACCCTTCATCAAGTTTAGAAATGATGACAGCTAGCTACTTTCTATCTCAAGCTCTACTTCTGTTTGCGCCATCCCTGGATAGCTTCAAGGTGGTACAAGGCCTGAGGGGCTTGTGGTTTAAGGCTCTGCTGAGAGATCAACATTCACCCTTTTAGTCATTTTAGCACAGGGCTTCCTGAGCACCGTAGTGGTCCAAATATGTGGTTGATTAAATAAGGGACAGTATATTTTCTTATTCGATTTTATTGAAAGGTAGAGATCTTACTTTTGGCCTCTGATGATTTGGAACTCTGAACTGACTGTAATTGTAGGGTAGTTAAGGATATGCTTTTAAATGCCCTTTTCTATAAGCTGACTTTGAAATTATATCTAAATGTTTTCAAGGCTAGTAAGTAGAACTGTAGTCGAATGGTTTGGTTACATTGGACAAACTGCCAACCTTTCTCAGCTTTGGTTTTCTTATTGGCTCAGTGGGAATTTTATTTCCAATTCTAAGTAAGACTTTTTGAGTGTTAAATGATACACACATGCAGAAACCTCAGGAAGGTTAGATAGATTTCTCAAGGTCACACAGATATAATATGGTTAAAATAGGTTTTCTTTTTTAGCTAGTTGATATTCTTTATTTAGAATGTGTGGACCCAAAGGGATGGAAAAAGGGTACTTTCATTTAGGTGCTAATGTTGGAAGGTACTGGATTCTTTAGATAGTTGCTGTGACCCAGGATGCTGATAGGGACTGATTTGGCAACCAAAACTCTGTAATTTATTATCTGCATTGCATTAATTTTCCTAGTTGCTGCAGTCACAAGATTAAAATTTTGAGTAGTAGTCTACACAGTGGACACAAGGCCATGTTAGATACTAAGATAAAATCTGGTGGCCTGTGGGGATGTTAAAAGAGCGCTTAGTGGTTTAGTCCAGTTCTTATTGTGGCAAATTTGAAGAAGGTGTCTCACAAGGTTGCTTAGCTGCTCATCAAAGGGTGAAAGGTATAGCTTTAAATTGGAAAATAAATAATAGTCTCAAGAAAATTAAAAATAGGAAGAAGGATTGAAGGAAGAGATTGAACAGGTTCCTCATTCTGGGCACCTACCAGTCTGGAATGATGAAGGCTCTCTGCTCACTCCCTCAGCTCCATGGAGCCCATGACACCACCAGTCTTGTTTATACTTCTGGAGAAATCAGGACTAACATTTGAGAGTCAAAAGAAAGCATTTCTGATGGAAATTCATTCAGATGAAGAAGAACATGATTTTTTTTTCTATCTAGTTCCAGGTTTAAATTGAGTGTTGAATACATTTTGAAGCTTAGATTAATTTTGTTTAGTATTATTTTCTCTGAATGTCATAGCTTCTAAGGCAGCAACATCAAGGGATAATTTCTCCTCTTATTATTGTAGGTTCCAGCATATCAGGAGATTGCTAAAAATAATAGTAGAAATCCTTTCTCAAGAGCTACAGCTGAAACCTGTTTTGGCCATAAGTCTAGGGCTTTAAAGGATAGATCAGTCCATAAACACTGCCTTAAGTGTCTATTGTATAAAAGGTGAATGTTGAAATGTGTTATAGGCTTTAAGCAGCAACTGGGAAAGTTACCTCATTCATTTATGAGGTGTGATCTTATGCATGCATATTTGTGGTTAATGTTCTGCTCAGGGAAAATCTCTCATTTTAGGTTCAGTTCTTATGGGTGAGAAAGGACATTTTCTAGATGGAATGAACAGACATAATTAAGGCTCCTAATTTGTTCACAGAGAGTAGAAGGTACAAATGTAAGAGTGTTTTTCAGGTTGGGCAGATGGTTTATTCATTTTCTCCTATCAAAGAGGAGTTGCTGGGGGTTGGTCAGCAGGAAGGGTGAACCATGCAGGGATCAGTATGAAGATCAGTGTGGCTGAAGGGTGTTTGGATTAGAGCAAGCAAGAGAAGACAAGATTGGCAGATAAGGTAGAGAAGCTAGGTGGGAGGCTGTTGGTCAAAGTCAAGCCTATGGTCATAAAATAGCTGTGAGCAGCAAAGGAGGAAGTGGACATTAGAAACAAAGAAACAGAGTTGTTGGTAATGCCAAGAGTTGGAATTGAAGTTGAATAAAAACTAATTTCATAGGCCTTGAAATTCCTTTCCATCTTGGGATTTTGTGACTCAGGAAAAGAGGTATCACAGGTAGATGTTCTAAAGTTTGTTCTCTCATCAGTCTCTGAGGATGTGATGTGCTGGGATTAACTCAAGTTTAAGAAAAGCAGTCCGTTTTTTGAGTATCTGTACTTCTAGATTGGAAGATAGAGTTGTTTACAAGGAGAGGTTTTAAATTGAAAATGAGAGGCTTTGTAAAGCAGGCTGCAAATCGTACATGCAGCCCACAGCTAACCCTATTTCATCTCTAACCATGGTGTTTCTTTTACTATATGTGTGAATGGAGAATCAGTGGAAATGGTGTAATACATTTTAAAATTCTCTAGTTTCAGGTGTCTACAGTGGGAGTGCCATGGTCTAGTTACATAGGGGACTAGAGTAGGTGAGCTTTGAATTCTCTTTGGCTTCAGTGAGGATGGAGACTTGAACTAACAGGCACTTATAAATATACCTATTACACTGCAATACATAAAACAGGCAAAGGGTAATACAGAGCAGAGGTGTGGCCCTTTCTTCAAATGGCTTCCATGGAGGAGTAGTGCAAAATGAGCCCTGGCTGTGTACCAGGCTGGGAAAGGCGTTGCAAGTGAGAGAAGGATTTTCCCCTTGACCTGAAACAAGGCTAGGGTTGGGGTCTGCAGCATGCGATGCTCAGCCTCTCCACTGCTGCCACTCATCTAAGTCACTGGCCTCTCCTGCCTGACCACTCTTGCAGGCTCCTTACTGGTCATCTAGCCTCCACCTCATCCTGTCTTAAGCTCTTTTCTCCTCCTCCCAATCCTAGTTAGTTTCTTTTCCATCCAGAACTATGTCCTTCATAAATGAATAACATCTTTTTTGTTGTTGTTGTTCTTTTTGAGACAGGGTCTTGCTATGCAGTTCAGGCTGGCCTTGAGCTCACTTCTGTAGCCCAGGCTGGTCTGGAATTCACACCAATCCTCCTGCCTCAGCCTCCCAAGTGCTGGGATTACAGGCGTGCGCCATCACACCTGGCTATGAATCACATCTTGTCATTCCTTTAACCTCAGGTCTTCAGCAGCCCAGGTACTTCCCTTGGAGGACCCAGCCCTATGCTACTTGTGGTCTAATGGCTCTCAGACCTTTTTTCTCATCTCATTTCATCCCATTTGTGAACTTGCTTATCTCTGCTCTGGATCATCTTCACTTATATGTTTGCTCCTTCATTGTAGCCAGGTGTTTGCTCAATTCTTTCCCTTCCTTGTAGCAGTACCATTTCTTTCCTTTTTCTTTTTTTCCTTCAGAGACTTTATTAGTCACAGAGGCAATCAGTAGGTGGTTACAAATGGCTATTGGGCTTCCTCAAGGGAAAGTAAGGTACAAGAGCCTGTGTTTTTCCTTCCTTCTCCTTTCAAGGCTACATGTGGATGGCCCCATCCAGCCAGATGACCTCTCCATTGAGGAATGGGTTCTTGATTATGGTCTGTACCAGATGAGCATACTCAGCAGGGTCTCTAAGTCATATGGGGAAAGGTACCTGGCTGGCCAAGAAGTTGCATATGTTTTCTGAGAGGCTGGTCAGCAATGGGGTGTCAAACAGGCCTGGTGCAATGGTCATCACCTGAATGCCTATGGGAGCCAGATCCTGAGCAATGGACAGTGTCATGCCCCTATGCCTCCCTTCGATGCCGAGTATGCAGCTTATCAAACCTGGCCCTCAAAGGCAGCCATGCTGGCAGTATTGATGATAATCCCATGTTGGCCTCCTTGGTCTGGTTCATTCTGGCACATCTCACCAGCAACCAGGCGGATCACATTGAAGATACCTAACAGATTCACATTGGTAAGTCGCTGGAAGTTCTCCAAGCTGTGGGGCTGCTTCTTTAAGTGTGTGTCTTACTGGCCACTGCAATACCTGCACAATTGACAGCCACATTCACATGGCCAAAATTTTCCTTTGCTAGAGGCAGAACTGTCTGCACCTCCTTCTCAAATGTTAAGTCAGCTGGGATAAACATACAGCTCTTTCCTAACTTCTTGACCAGGGCCTGTCCATCAGACTTGGGCAAGTCCAGAAGCACAGCACTAGCCCCTTGATCCACCAGTCAGCTGTAGCCAAGCCAAGGCCTGAAGCTCCTCCAGTTCTTACTGCACCAAGGCGCTTCGTACTCCAACAGGCAGCAGCCATCTTGTACTGCTCTTTGTAGCAGTGCTATTTCTTTTTCTTTTTTTCTTTTTTAGCAGTGCTATTTCTTGAAAAAAATATTGTTGAACTTTCTTTAGTTTTTTACCCACTTTTCATTACGTGAAAATTTTCCACCAGAATAATAACTGTGGCATGTGATGTTTCTGCTTCTGCTATATTCTCAGTACATTTCTAGCCCTGAATTTCTCCCAGGTGCTTACCAAGTCTTTATGAATGAGCAGATTGAGTCAGATCACTTGGGGTCTGGTGAGAAGTGAAGGAGTTTACACTTTATCCTAAGACAGTGAGACACTGTCAAAAGGTTCTTAATGTGGGAGTGACAAGGTGAAATAAATTTTAGAGGTTACTTTCCAGAAACGGGCTTAGAAGTGGAAGATGAGAGAAGGTTCCTAGAAAATTCTTACAAAGGGCAAGGGGGTGGCTGCATATGATGTTTGCTTAAAGGTACACTTTGGCGAGGAGTGTTTGGCTAGCAAGAATTCAATGTAGCTTGTTCTGTGCGAGAGACATCCATGGGTACAGTCAGTAGGACTTGCATGCGGCTATTGAATTGACACTAGAGGGCAATTGTGTGTTTCCCTAGTGGAGGTTTGGGGTTCATTCTATGTCATAGACTGAATAAATAAGTGGTGCTTTGTTGGCGCTGTTGAAAAATCTCAGTCACAGGGCTTTTGGATATTTCATGGGTCAAAAGCAGCCATGTTTTCTGAGGGCATATGAGGGTAGTGTTTGTTTTCTGTGAGCTGAGTTTTTATTAATTAACTGTCTGCTCCCTAAATACTGACCGGATGATCCTAGACAAGTAAAGCCTTGTGAGGTTCAGTTTCCTGTTCTGTAAAATGGCAGTATTTTTTATCTTTTTAATGTTTTGGTGAAACTTAGATGCAACGATTAAGTATTATACAGAGAACAAAACTGATGCTTACTATTTCAGCATTTAAGGGAGAGTTTCTGGAGAGTTACACACCTCCAGCTTCATCCACCTCTTTCCCTTTCACTTCTTCCCCTGACATCCCAGAGAACTCAATTTCAGGCTCTCCTGACCCTGAGTTTCTGAGCATGCACTTCCTCTGAGTTCCTTCCTTGAATGGTTCTCTCTTTTTAGGATATCAACCAGAAACTCCAGGAGGACAACCAGGAACTGAGGGATCTATGCTGCTTCTTGGATGATGACCGGCAGAAAGGAAAAAGGGTGTCCCGAGAGTGGCAGAGACTAGGCCGCTACACAGCTGGGGTCATGCACAAGGAAGTGGCCTTATACCTGCAGAAGCTCAAGGAGCTGGAGGTGAAGCAGGAGGAAGTGGTGAAGGAGAACATGGAGCTCAAGGAACTCTGCGTGCTGCTGGATGAAGAGAAGGGTGCAGGCTGTGCCGGCAGCCGCTGCTCCATCGACAGCCAGGCCAGCCTGTGCCAGCTCGCCGCCTCCACAGCACCCTACGTGCGGGATGTGGGAGATGGCAGCAGCACTTCCAGCACTGGCAGCACTGACAGCCCTGACCACCATAAGCACCCCACAAGTGGAGGCAGCCCTGAGCATCTCCAGAAGCCCCGAGGCGAGGGTAGTCCAGAGCACTCCAAGCATAGGAGTGCCAGCCCTGAACACTTGCAGAAGCCCAGAGTCTCTGGGACCTCAGATCACCCAAAAACTCTCAAAGGACCCAGCCCTGAGCACCACAAACCCTTGTGTAAGGGCAGTCCAGAACAACAAAGGCATCCACATCCAGGGAGCAGTCCGGAAACACTGCCTAAGCACATGCTGAGTGGAAGCCCAGAACATTTCCAGAAGCACAGGCCAGGAGGCAGCCCAGAGCACGCCAGGCACAGTGGAGGGAGCCCAGAGCATCTTCAGAAACATGCTCTTGGGGGCAGTCTGGAACACCTCCCCAGAGCCAGGGGCACCAGCCCTGAGCATCTCAAACAGCATTATGGGGGGAGCCCTGATCACAAACACGTAGGAGGAGGAGGAGGCAGTGGCGGAGGCAGCAGGGAGGGCACTCTCAGACGGCAAGCACAAGAGGAGGCATCACTCCATCATCGCAATGTCTACAGTGGCATGAACGGTGGGTCAGTACGTGCTGGGGAACTGCTTTTCCTGAGCAACTGAACAGAGAGTGCTGAGTGATGCAGGGTTTTTAAATCATGTTAGAAAGTGCAGGTGCTGTTTGAGCAGTGGTTGGGGAGGAGGGACAGACATTGTCCCTGAAGTACTAAATTGTGTTTCTTCTCCTTGATTTGTTTTTATTTTATACAGTTATCAGGTAAGTAAGACGGAAGAAGGTTGAGGATAAAGTGTTAAGAGAAACCGTAATTCCTTGGGTCTCTGACTTGAAATCTGTGAGTACTGGAGATAAGAGGAAGATGTTTTTGGGCCAGCCAAATAGCTCAGTGGATTAAAGCACCTGTAAGCAGGTGCAGGGACCAGAGGTTCAATCCTGGGTCCTGCCATGCCAGCCCTGCTCCTGGGGTGCACTGAGATAGCAGTGGAGACTGGGCGTGGTGGTGGAGCCTGTATCCCAGCTCTTGGGAGGCTGTAAACAGGCGGATCACTATGACTCTGAACTCCCTGTAGACCCTTCCCTAAAATAAAAAAAAGTAAATTTTTTTTTCATTTTGAAGTTAAGTATTTTCTTACTTTATGATATTTCTTACTATATTTCACTTGTGGAATGGTATGCAAGTGGATTTTGAGTCCAGTTAATAGCTTTTTAGGGAGGAATGAATACTTATGGAAACAGTATTGAAAAAGAAATGTGGTATATCCTTTAGTAGGCTTCATGACTGGTTTGCTTGACTGTCTGTACACCCTCTTTACCTCAAGGACTTTCTTCCATTGTATGGGTGGTAATGGCATGAATTTGTGACTTTTATCTGCATCCAAGATTCCGTCTGCTGTCTCACGAAAGTCGCTTAAATATGTTCTAAGAAGTTTGCCCTTTTACATTAAAGGAGACATCTTCCTGGGTCGTTCAAATGCAGCTGTTTAGAATGTACAGGTGTTTGGTGTTTGGACTCACCTTTGGCTTCCAAAGCATGATACCTGCTATGTTTGCTGATGCAGCACTAACCCTGAGCTTTTAAACTTTTTTAATGAGACTTAATTTTATGCATCTTTGTTCTGAAATCACTTTGTAATTCAAGAGAGAAAGAAATAATTTTGGAAAACAAAAACCAAACCAAAATCAAAACAACAATAAAAAACTTTCACAGTTCTTTTATGTTACTTATAGTTGAAGTAAAGCTAAAATCATTGATTTTATAAACTGTGGGTTTTTCACTGAAAATATCTATGGATTTTTCTCTGCATGTTAAAGCTTCTCTAGTCTTACGTGTAGCCAGCTATGAACAGTGGTAGAGAAGGCTACCAATTTTAATGACGGGAAGGGATAAATTTTCAATATTGTACTGTAAGACTTAGTTGTTGGTTTCCATTGCATCCTTAATCCTTCTCTCATAGTGCTGAAAATTGACTCTCATGCTGGACTTCTAATGCATCCAGTGTTCTTTTAAGTGCAAATGGAACTGGAAGAAGTGAGAAAGATAGCAAACTGCTTGAGTTGGAAGGGAGCAGGGAGAAGCCAGTTTACGTATTATATCCAGGTCTCTTGGCTGGCGCCTTTGCCTGAGTGCTCACACCCTTACCCACTGCTCCCAAGAGTGGCAGTAAGAATGCCTAGATTGCTGTGGGCAGCCTTGGCTGCATAAATCCCCACAAGAGGTGAAGGCCATTGAAAAAGATAGATGGTTGTGTTACTGTCATGAGATGAACTGTTGACCGTTGTGCTTGTCTTCAAGGGTGGTAATAGATTAATGGGAAAGTAAAGCTAATGACTTTTCCATTTCTTGATAATTTTTTAATGACCTTGAGGAGTAATGGTGTATATA
>PVKN010020705.1:0-15945 GCA_004027915.1 Capromys pilorides
ATAGGCTCCATCTTGGATAAATGTTCTTGCGAAATTTAAGAAGGAGAGATGAAATGGTTTGGTAATTGTGAATTGTGATGGCACATACCAAAGCCACCTACATAGTACATAATACTTTCCTCCTTTGTGTTTTGGGGACTTCTAGGCATTGATGGTCCAGCTGCTTTCCTAAAACCAGATGCTCGTGATGTGGAAACCAAACCTCATGTTCTCTCAGTAGGCTCTTCTGCTACAGAGGAAGATACTGAAGGCAGTGTCGATGAAAAAAGCACTGTAAACTGCACTTCCAAACAAGACCTTCAGGAAATTCTCCGAAAACATGGTGAGGATTAGTAATGATTTAAAGACACACACACATGCACATGCATACACACACATCCTGCTGAAGTCTCGGGCTAGTGATGTTGTCTAATCACCCCTCCCCTTGTCAGTCTTCCAGGGTTTTTCCCAGCCCTCCTGTCGAGCTCTTTCTTGGCTTTGGCTTGGGCCATGTCATCCTGTCATGGCAGGCCCCAGGACATGATCATCTGCCTTTAATGTCATCATGGACTTATTTAATGCATTCTTCCCTGCCCACATCCAAGCCTGGACAGGAGATAGTGGAACCTCATGTCTTCTTGTTTTATCTTTTCATTGTCATACCCTCCTCCTCCAAGCTGGAAAAGAGTGAGATTTTCTTTCATTTCTTCCACTTTTTTTTTCAAACCTGCCAGGCTTTAACAGTGAACTGGGAGGTTGGGCATGATGGTGTACACCTATTATCTCAGTGTTCAGGAGGCTAAAACAGGAGAATGCTAAGAGTTCAGAGCCAGCCTGAGCTATATATATAGCAAGTCCCTGTCTTTAAAAAACAACCAACCAGGGCTGTGGAGATAGCTCAGTGGTCTAAGTGCCTGCCTAGCAAGTGCAAGGAATGGGTTTGATTCCCCTGCACCACATTCTGTACTGGCAACATAGTGAGACACTCTACCAAATACATAAATTTAAGTTAAAAAATTAAAATTCAAAAAATAAATAAATGAAGAAAAGGCAACCAAACAAATAAGAAAAAGAAATGACTAGGCTCTCCTTTCCACTATAGAACTCTGTGGCCTCAGTTCTACAAACTCACATGCTAATGTGCAACATGATCGCAATATATGGTGAATATTTTAAAATGTTTTAATTGTTAAAGTAAAAAACATACTACCATTAATAACTTTCTCAAGATACCTTTCCTCCTTCCCTGACTTCAAACACACTTATCCTGTAATTCTTTTTTTTTTTTTTTTTTTTGTCTTTTTGAGACAGGGTCTTGCTATGCAGTTCAGGCTGGCCTTGAGCTCACTTTTGTAGACCAGGCTGGTCTCGAACTCACAACGATCCTCCTGCCTCAGCCTCCCAAGTGCTGGGATTACAGGTGTGTGCCACCATACCTGACTATTTCTTTTTTCTTTCTTTCTTTTTTTTTTAATAGTATAGGCAGACCTTGAACTCAATTTTTATTCTAGACTGATCTCAAACTAACAATGATCCTCCCGCTTTAGCCTCTAAAGGGCTGGGGTTATAGTAGGGCACCAACATGTCTGGCAATTCTTGCCACTTTCTGAAGCAGGTTCTCTTTCATGAATGTCTTAGTTACTGTCTCATCTCTGAGATAGAATCCTGACATTGTAGCCAAAAGGAAAGGTGTGTGTTGGTTGATGTTTCCAGCCATAGTTTGCTGGCTCTAAAGCAGGACAGCATGGCAGAGGAGCATGGAAAAGGAGTAGTTGTTCACCTCACAGCAGCCAGGAAGTAGCATGAAGGGAAAAACAAGGAAAGAAGATACATCCTGCCAGCCATGCCCCCAGTGACCCACCTCTTCCAACCAGGCCCTACCTCCTCATAGCAAGTCAGCTATGTCACCTCCATAAACCAGTCACCTTTCAGAAGCCCTGCCTATGACCACCTGGGCTCTTGAGGGCCATCTAGGTAGATCTAAACCATAATACTTTTCTTCCATCCTCCCAAAATTATATGCACATCTCTTTATGCCAGATTCTGAAAAGCAGTGCTGAAAAGTACAAGTTCACAGTCTCCTCTAAGACTCAAAACAACTCTTGACTGTGAGGCACTGTAAAACCAAAAAGAAATTAAACACTGCCTATGTAAAATGGCACAGGTTAAACACTCTCATTCTAAAAGGGAGAAACAAGGATGAAAAGAAATGGGACTAAAGCAAGACCAAAACCCAGAAATGCAAACATTAAATCCTGTAGCTCCATGTCCAGCACCCAAGGCAAATCACATGCCTACATCATAGCTAGTGATTATAGCCCTCATGGCCTCTTTCAGGCCATGAGCATTTCTTGCACACTCAAAGCTTTCCTCAAATGTCCCATGTTCCTAGCTGCTCCTGCTTCCTGGAGTCTCCACATGTTTTTTTGGCTTCACCCTTGCAGCTTCACACACAGCCCTCTGAAGGACTCACTGCCTGACCTCTCAGACTTGTGAAATCTAAGTGGAAGCCTCTCTGACCTGACAACTCTTGGATTCTGCATGCCCATAAGCTAGCACCTCATGAATGATGCCAAGGTCTTTCTGCTCACACTGAGGCCAGCCTCCTTGAATTGCGGCTGCAGAGGCCTCTGAGTGCCTCAGTAGCTGAGCACTGTGAAGTGAGTCCTGGGGAACAGAATCCCTATGTAGCTGTTCCTGAGCATGGTGCCTAGGAGCGCTCTTCTCTTCATGAAATCTTTCACCTTTGCAGTTCTGAACCTGGTAAAGGTGGGGCTATGTTGGTTCCTAACATACCCTTTTTTCCCTTTTTCTCTGATCCAGGGTATTAGGCTTCCTTTTCATCTTTTCAAGAACTGTACTTTCCTTGGCTGAAACTTTGCAGGCTCTTTCTGAGGAAAATGAAAACTTTTCAAATGGGCTTTTTGCTTCTGATTCTCAATGTAAAGTTGGCTAAAAAAAAAAAAAAAACCAATAGTACCCATGCCACAGCCTAGTGCTGAGCTGCCTTAAAATTTCCTCCACCAGATGAATTAGTCCTCCACCCTAAATGTCAGTCTACTGCCAAGTTTCAAGGCATGAGCAAAATATAGACAAATTTTCTACCAGAGCATAACACATATGGCCTGGAGTCTTGATGGAGTAATTCCCAACTGACATAACCCAATCCAGGTCTTTTTCTCTACCTTTTTATCAGCGTTCTGGTCATCTGAGTTCTGACCAATCTCCCATCAAGCTTGGCCCACAGGGCCTGGATTCTAGAGGTCTTCTCCAATTTAGCATCTCCAAACCTCTCCAAATTTCTCCTGTGATCCAATTCTAGAGGATCCTGAACCACATGGTCAGATAGTCATAGCAGTGAACCCCATTTCTCTACCAGAATCTGTCTTGGTTACTTCCCATGTTGCTGAGACAAAATACCCACAACCCACTGCTTCAGAGCAAACAGCTTTATTTTGGCTCACAGTCTGTAGAGGCTTCCATCCATTGATGTCCTACTCTAAGGCAGGATGGCATGATGGAAGCATGTGGGCAGAAGAAGGCTGCTTACTTCATGGTAGCCAGGACACAGAGAACCATTTGTCTTAGCTGAAACTTTGTTCTTACAAAGGTTGCAGGTAGAAAACCAAGATACTAGGAGAGCCCTGGGCGGGTGCCTCACCAAGAAAGTGATGCATGAGCAAGAGTTTGGCAGGTGAGGACCTGTCTCTTCAAAACAGCAGTAACACAGAGGAAGTGACAGGTGACATATGCCCAGATAGAAAGTGACCCAGGACTGGACAACCCATAGGAGCAGGACTATAGAGCTTGTCTAAAACACAATAGACGGACCAGGGAGATAGCTCCGTGGCACAAGTGCCTGCCTGGCAAGTGTAAGGTCATGAGTTCAAACCCCAGTTCCGCAAAAATAAAATAAAACATGATAGAACCTAGGAAAGGTTTCAGATGTGATCACATCCATGCTGTAGAAAAATTACTCTGTGCAGGACCAGGCCCTGGGTTCCAGTCCCAGCATCAAAAAATAAACTAAAAACAAAGAAAATTACTTTGTACCATGAAGAATGAATGAGAAGGGATCAAGTTGGAAAGAAAACCAGTTAGGAGATAGTTTAACTGATGGCTCAACTTAAAGCAGAAGAGAATTAGAATTACTCTGCTAAGAGATAAAGGGATAAGAAAGGTATGGAGAGTGATTATTTAATTGCTGAGCCAAAATACCTGATACCCACGAGTTAAGCAAGAAAAGCTTTATTTAACTCACAGTTTGTAGAACTCTCAGTCCAGAGTCACTGGCTCCAAGGCAGGGTGGAGTGGCAGAGGGGCATCACAGAGGAGAAATGGCCCATGGCAGAGCAGACAGAAGGCAGCAAAGTAGCAAGCAGGGAACCTGCCTTTCCCTTTTATCCTATCCAGGCAGCCAGCCTTTTGGATGATACCCCTAAGAACTATGCTAATTCTAATCAGTGGGCTAATTTATTACCATATATCCTTAATCCAGTCAGCTCTAGAAAGCCTCATCTATAAGGGGAGAACATCTAGAACATCACAAGCCATAATAGTGCTGAGCCGAAAAAGGATGTGTATCTGCCTGTGTGCTGGTGTCAGCTGCAAAGTGGCCAGACCCTGACATGTGTTGGCTACACAGTCTTCTGACACACTTCTGGAACTATGGGGATGGCAGATAGTTGGCATGGTGGGGGCCCTGGGTTTAGACCCCAGGCACATAAAGGGAGGAAGGAATGGAGGGAGAAAGGGCAGATATCCTAATACTGATGTCACAGATTTTTGTTTTTTCTTTTTATGTATAAGCCACTTAGTTCAGGGGCTGCCAGATAGCTCAGTGGACTAAGTGCCTACTTAGGCAGATGCAAGGACTGGAGTTGCAATCCCCAGGCCTGTTGTGCCAGCCCTGGCCCTGCCCCCAGAGTGCCCTGAAGGGGGCGATTGAGACTGGGTGTGGTGGCACACACCTGTAATCCCAGCTTGGGAGGCTGAAAAACAGGAGAGTTGCTAAAAGTCTGATCTGTGTAGTGAGACCCTGTACTAAATATATAAAATAATAAATAAACCAGTTAGTTCTTAGTGAAGCTAAATAACTTCCCCTGCATCACACTGCTGGTTAGGTGTAAGCTAGACCAGAAGAAATAGCATGTGCAAGGGCTGGCACATGGCTCAGTGGTCTAAAGTGCATGCATAGATAAGCTTAGGCAACCACAGGGACAGTGGTTCCATCCCTGGCACCATATGCTATGTCAGCCCCAACCCCCGGAGTGGGCTGAGCCAGCCATAATATATTAAAAAAAATGAAAAGAAAAGAAAGAAAAAAATAGCATGTGCAAAGACATCAAGGGATAGAAGGGGCTGGGGAGTTAGCTCCATGGCACAAGTGCCTGCCTGGCAAGTGCAAGATTGTGAATTCGAACCCCAGTCCTGTGGAAAAAAAAAAAAAAGGTATAGAAAACATAAGATGCTTTTTTAAAAAAGAAGGGGCCAGCCAGATAGCTCAGAGGACTAAAGTGCCTACCTAGGCAGAGTATAGCAACTGGTGTTTGATCTCTGGTCTGCCATGCCAGCCCTGCCCACAGGGCACACCAAGACCACAGTTGAGACTGGGTGTGGTGGCACATGCCTGTAATCCCAGCACTTGGGAGGCTGAAGACAGGAAAGTCACTTGAGTCAGGTCTACATAGTGAGACCCTGAAGACCCTGTACTAAATACCAAAAAAAAAGAAAAAAAGAAGATGCATGTGTCTTGGAACCTCCTTTCCATAGCTAAGAATTGTGACATGGACCAAATAAAGCATAGCTGTGGAGCCAGCTTGGTGGTTGTGAATCTCATCTGTGCCACTTACGGCTGGAAAGGCAGACACTGCTCGATAAGTTCATAGGCTGGATGGGACAAAAGGGAAAGGGAAGCTTGCTGCTATTGTTTCGGCCGTCTTGTTGCCTCCAGCCTGCAGGGCCATGGACTTTTTTTCCTCTACAGTCCCCTTCCTTCATGCCACCATGCCTTAGAGCCAGCCAACCGTGGAATAAAACGTCTACAAAGTTTGACCAGAATAAACATCTCTTCCTCTAACTTGTGGGTTTTGGCTATTGTATCTCAGAAAAGAAAGTAACTAAGACACTTTCCTCTTAACTTTACTGCCACTATTTTACAGCAAAAGAAAATAAGACATTGTTGAAGGGACAAGAGCCAGATGCTAAATTAGTTACCCTAAGTCATCTAGTCTATTAGTTGCCCACTTCCACCCAGCTCTGTGGAATGACCGCTGTGTTCTTTCTTGGAGTGGGTCTCTCAGTACATGATGAGTGAATGCTTTGAGTGCTTCAGTGGCTTGCATCTTTTCTGTGAGACCCATGAAGTGCTCTCTCAATCAAATTCTACGTTAGACGTATCAATTTGAGAGATTATGTCCTATAAGTGGGTCCAGTTTAGGTATCTTAATTATTTGGGAAAAATCTTTGATCTCTGTATTAAGTTATAGTCACAGAAATTGAGTTTTTGATATAAAATGGCACTTGAAAACAGCACAAACCAGGCATGTTTGCACACACCTGTAATCTGAGCACTCGGGAGGCTGAGGCGGCAGGATCATTGCAAGTCTGAGACTAGCCTGGGCTACAAAGTGAACCCAAGGCCAGACTGAACTGTATAGCAAGGCCCTATCTCAAAAACAAAGGAAGAAGGAAAAATAACAACGTGAAGATTGCCATACCAGCCATATGATAATTGGATCTTGACTTTTTGCTACCCAAAAAAGGTTTTTTGTTGTTGTTTTGTTTTGTTGAGACAGGGTCTCAATATGCAGTTCAGGCTGTCCTTGAACTCACTATGTAGCAACCCAGCTTTCAGCTTGTAGTGATCCTCCTGCCTCAGCCTGCTGAGTCCTGGGACTACAGGTTTGCACCATCACACCTGGCTTGTTTAATATTTTAAAGCACTCAGGGTGGTAGCTAGGTGTGGTGACACACCTGTGATCCAAACACTCAAGAGGCTGAAACAGAAGAATTACTGCAAGTTCAAGGTCAGCTTGGGCTCTGTAGTGAGGTCAAGGCCAGCCTGAACTGTACAATGAGACCTTGTCTAAAAAAAAACCCTAAAAATTAAAATAAATTAGATACCTTGTCCAGGACAGCTCTTGAAATTCTAGAAGGAGGATGTTGGAGGATGAAGAAGACAGGAGTCAATGTACAAAAGCTGAGGTCAGGTGGATTCCTTTCCTTCTGCTAGGAGAAAGGAACTGTCCACATGTAGCACCTGTATTTATACATCAGCGTCTGAGTAGGTTTGCAGTCTACAGTCATACCACCCTGAACACGCCCGATCTAGTCTGAATAAGTTTACAGAGAGTTTAAGTGGGGTTAAGATCTGGGGCAGGAAAAATATCTAATCGGTATTAGAATAGCACACCTTGCTGGCCCTACAGGGAGCAAGAGAAGACTATTATTGCAAGCATAGGTCAAGTCACTATGTGTGTCAGCTCTGCATACTTCTCATGAGAGGCAGTATCTTGTCCTAGATACTCAAGGTACAGACAGATTCACCCCCAGCCATTAGGGTGGCATCAGTGAATGGAAGTATAAGGGGTCGATGTGAGAATATGAGGACTTGTCAGATTTTGGGCAGATACCTGTTTGAGGTCAGAATGGTCAGGAACACACACACACACACACAGCAGACACTCTGCCCCTGACTGTCCCCTCATTCGCCTCAGGAGTGTTTTAAGCAAGAAGATCAAAGCTTACTTTCACACATCTCTTGAAGCAGTCTAGGCAATTGTTGACAGTGCTCTGTTTCTGCAGGCCTCTCAGGCAGTTTGAACTTTGATGAGGAGACTGATGATGAGGAAGAAGGGAAACTAAATTCCGAGTCACATCATTCAGAGACAGAGAGGCCCAGTTCTGCATCCAGCCAGAAATCAACCACAGTATGTAGCCCTATTATTCTCCGTTGGTGCTGACCTGACTCCCTGATATATCTTCAGTGTTTAGATATGACTCTAGAATGAGGTTCCCCTGGGTATGGTGGCGCAGACCTATAATCTCTGCACTTGGGAGGCTGAAGCAGGAGGATCAGTTCGAGTTCAAGACCAGCCTGGGCTACAAGGGCTGGCAAGATAGCTCAGTGATCTACAGAGCCTGCTTAGGCAACCACAGGGACCACGTTTCTAGCACCACATGCTGTGCCAGCCTCACCCCCAGGGCAGGCTGAGCCGGCCATAACGTAAATAAATAAAGTTAAAATAAAAAGTGAGCTCAAAGCTAGCCTGAACTGCATAGCAAGACCTTGTCTCAAAAAGACAAAAAAAAAAAAAGAATGAGGTTCCTTTGAAAGATGTAAGCCCTCCAGGGAAATGGCTCAGTAGAATAAGCGCTTGCCTGGCAAGTGCAAGGGCCTGAGTTAAATCCGCGGTTCTATGAAAAACAAAAAAAAGATATAAGCCCAGATTTAGACCTCTATGATTTCTTCTGTCTTGGGTCAGCTTTTTTGGTTTTTGGGTTTTGTAGGGTTTTTGGTGTGTGTGTGTGTGTAAGACAGGAACTCACTGTGTAGTTCAGACTGACTTTGAAGTAATTTATTTATTTTTTAATGTATTTATTGGATATAGGGTCATTTCAGACTCATAGTGATCCTTCTGCCTCAGCCTCCCCAGCCCTGGGATTACAGGCTTGTGCTACCACACCCACTTTTGGGCTGGCACAGTGGACTGGGGTTCCTGGGCTGGCTCGACATGCAGTACCAGGGATCAAACCTGGTTCTTGTGCCTGACATGCAGGCTCTTAGACTGCCAAGCTATCCCCAGCACTGAAGTCATTTCTGTGGCCCAGGCTGGCCTCAAACTCATAACAATCCTCCTGCCTCATTTTCCTGAGTGCTGGAGTTATAAACATGTATCATCAGGCATTGCAGGTCAGATGTTTAAGGCTGTATCCCATATTTTTATTAAACTTTTCTCTGTTCCCTTGTCATCTGACCATTCAAATGCCTCCTTACTCTGTCAAAAGCCAAGACCTTGAGGTAAATCAGTAAGCGCTGTGTTTTTCCAGGAGCACAGTAAGTGTCTGATCCACTTCCTGTTCCTGTGTGGCTACTTTCAGACCACAGGAGCTTCAGGTACCATAGCCCCGCAGGTAGACACCCAGCTGGGAGAACTGGAGAATCTAGAGGACTTTGCGTACAGCCCTGCCCCCCGCGGTATCACTGTGAAGTGCCGGATAACCAGAGATAAGAAAGGAATGGATCGAGGTCTCTTCCCCACGTACTTTATGCACTTGGAAAAAGACGACAATCGAAAGGTATGAGAATTTTTAACCCTTTTTTTTGAGACAAAGTCTAGCTAAATTGCTAAGTCATTGCCGGGTGTGGTGGCACATGCCTGTAATCCCAGCACTTGGGAGGCTGAAGAAAGAGGATTGGTGCAAGTTCGAGACCAGCGTGGGCTACAAAAGTGAGCTCAAGGCCAGCCTGAACTGTATAGCGAGACCCTGTCTCAAAAAGACGAAAAAGAAAAAAAAATTGCTAAGTCACTGCCCAAACTTGGCTCAGACTCAAAATCCTTTGAGGCTGAGGTCCCATACCTGACCCTCCCTCCCTTTCTTTATTCCTCCCTCTCCAGCTGCAGATGGAACCCATGCTTCCAGCATGAGCCTCTACCACTGAGCTTCTCCCCCGACCCCCGGGCTGCTCTTAAGAAAAATCTGTTGTGGGAGGTAGTGGGCAACCTTCTGAACGGGAGCTACACTTGCGGTTGGCCCTCTCAATCCTGGAGTCTGTATTTCTGGTATCTTCAGAGTGCTCACAGTCCAGCAGACAAGCTCTGCCCTTTGTTCACCCCAAGACAAAAAATTTTTATTTTTTACTTTTTGTTATTTGCAGGACCGGGATTGAACTCAGGTTCTTGTGCTTGCCAGGCAAGCGCTTATTCTGAGCTATTTCCTCAGTCCAAGAAAATTATTTTTATCCATCATTTAAGAAAATAAAAGAAGGCCGGTGAAATAGCTCAGCAGTCTAAAGCGCCTGCTTAGTCAAGCTTAGGTAACTACAGGGACCATGGCTCAATCCCCAGCACCACATGCTGTGCCAGCCTCACCCCCAGGGCAGGCTGAGCCAGCCATAACACAAATAAATAAATGAGGTTTAAAAAAATTAAATTAAATTAAATTTTTTTTTAAAAGGAGCGGGAAGGTGAACAGGATCTCTCCTCAAGGTAAGGGAGACCCCCCCCCCCCCCGACTCCAGTATTGAGGATAGAGCCTACATTCTCAGCCCTTTTTATTTTTTATTTTTTGAGCCAGGTTTCACTGTGTTTAGACTGACCTTTAACTCAATATGTAGCTCAGAGGCTGGCCTCGAAGCAATCCAGCCTCAGCCTCCCAAGCGTTGGGATTTATTTCAGTGAGCCACCATGCCTTGCCATTTTTCATTTTGAGACAGTCTTGCCAAGTTGTTCACATAAGACTAGAACTTATGACCCTCCTACCTCAGCCTCCCTCAGTGCTGGTATCACAGGCATACCCATTTGGGTTTTGGTGTTGCTGTTGTTTGTGGTACTGGGTGCTGAACCCAGCTCCTTGGCACTGAGCTATACACCAAGGCTCCAATCTCACTAGCCCCTTTTAAAAAAAAACAACTAAGCTTTTCATAATAAAAAATGATGTATAGGGGCCGGCGAGATGGTTCAGTGGTCTAAAGCGCCTGCTTAGGAGGGCTCAGGCAACTGCGGAGACTGCAGTTCGATCCCCAGCACCACATGCTGTGCCAGCGCCACCACCAGGGCAGGCTGAGCCAGCCACAAAATGAATAAATAAAGAAACAGACAAACACAACAAGCAAACAAATAAATAAATAAAATTAAAAAAAAAATGATGTATAATTTGTGTAGCTTACCAGAAACACCAATAATTTTGCTAATGTATTCAACAGAAAGTTAGAAAATGTGCCTAGTTTATCAGAAACAATTTTATACTGTACTCATCATCAATTCAATTCTCCTGCCCATCTCAGAATGCTGAAATTACATGTGTACAGTGAAAGGTGAAACCAAGGCAGCTGAACCCACGCAGAACCAGACCAGACACACTGACACAAGTAAAGCAGGTTTACTGGAAGCTCACATGTCTGTCTCGTGGACCAAGACAGCCCCAAACAAAGGAGGGACAGGAGGCTTTATAGGATCTTTTAGGGAGGGTGACTGTGGGCTGGAACAGCCAGATTGCACGTCGATGTCATTTTTCTTCCTTGCAGTTTAGTTCTGCTTAGGTCAGAGGGAAGTGAGCCAGGACCAGCATGGGTCAAAGGGAAGTGAGCCAAAAGCAGAGGAAAGGTTGGGGTCGGGGTTGAGGCAGGGTGCCTAGGAAACCAAGAGGGGGAGTGTTTGGATCAAGGTGCCTGGGAAACCTTGAGTTCTGACCTATCATATAGTGCCACACCTGGCTTGGAAAGATGAAGATTGCTTAGATGAAGATTGTTTAGAAAACACTAGAAGCTATAGGATAAAGTTATAAATACAGTTATAAATACAGTAAATCCTTGATTTATGAATTAAATTTTGTTTTTGAGGGCTAGTTGTAACTCAAATTGGTTTTAAGACTATTTTTCCCATTAAAAATAATGGAAGTACCCATAATGCATTTCAAACCTCTCAGTGTACCCCTTAGCTAACTTTTTTTTGTTTGTTTTTGGCATTTTGAGACAAGGTCTTGCTATGTAGTTCAGGCTGGCCTCAAACTCAGTATGTAACCCAGGCTGGTCTCAACTCACGGATATCCTCCAGCCTCAGCCTCCTGAGTACTGGGATTACAGGGGTGTGCCACCATGCCCAGCCTAACTAACCTTTTCTTCCTTTTTTTTAAACTTTATGAATGTATGTTTGTATGTATGTATGTATGTATGTATGTATGTATGTATGTATGTTATGGCTGGCTCAGCCTGCCGTGGGGGTTGGGCTGGCGCAGCATGTGGTGCTGGGGATCAAAGGGAATCAAACCGTGATCCCTGAGATTGCCTAAGCTTGCCTAAGCAGGTACTTTAAACCACTGAGCTATCTCACTAGCCCCTTTGAAAAACAAAAAACAAAAAACTAACCTTTTCATAATAAAAAATGATTGTATAATTTGTGTAATTTATCAGAAACACCAATAATTTTGCTAATGTATTCAACAGAAAGTTAGAAAATGTGCCTAGTTTATCAGAAATAATTTTATACTGTACTCATCACTCAAGCTGACATCTTTGGCTTTCAGGAAGGGAGAATGAAATGCAAGATGGTTATTATTGGGGAAGAGAGCTCCCTTTCATAAGAACATCACAAATCGAGCTCTCTGGAGCCCTTTTTGTCCTTGGTAGTCTGTAGCCCACTAGGATCTACTTCTGGCACAGTAGGTCTCAGCCATTTCAGAATTGGTCTAAGGGCTGGTATTCGGGTCCTAAGTCAATTCTTTGGTTGTGAGTTAAACCTACTTTTTTCTGTTGTAACCCAAGTTGTTTGGATGTGGGGGGCAGGTCATAACTAGAGGGCCCGCTGTAGTTATATGGAAGCTCAAACTGGCACATTTAGTGAAATTGTACAGAGAAGAAACTGAGATAGTGAACACTACCATTCCCCAGCCATGCTTGGGACCCACTCTGGGGCCTCGCCAAAGGCAAGCACTGTAGGGATTTCCAGAGCATAGGGAGGGCCGGAGCAAGGCATGTCCACCAATATTGATAGTAGACACTTGCTCGGGTAGAACCAGGGCATCCACTTGACTTTAGTTTTTGACTGTTCCTTTTTTCTTCCCAGATATTTCTTCTTGCAGGCAGAAAGCGGAAAAAGAGCAAAACATCCAACTATCTGATCTCCACTGACCCAACAGATTTATCTCGAGAAGGGGAAAGTTATATTGGCAAACTCAGGTGAGCAGCTTTACACTCTTGTCCTGTTCTGATAGGGTTATTCCTTTTGTTTCAGAATAATCGATACTTTTTTTACACCTGGCATGTAGAGATATGATAATCAAAAAAAGAAAAAGACAGAAAGCAAAATTCAGTTCCCCTCCTATTGCCACAAGAGAGCTTTGAAAAAGTGACAGCAATCATCCAAGCATTGAAAACAGGCAGACAGGCCCTGTTCTTGCCTGCTCCTTGACAGAATGTGTACCTCATCATACGGACTTTGTTTCTTGGCCCTAGGTCTAATCTCATGGGGACAAAGTTCACGGTATATGACCATGGTGTCAGCCCCATGAAGGCCCAGGGCCTGGTGGAGAAGGCCCACACCCGGCAGGAGCTGGCTGCCATCTGTTACGTGAGTGCTGTCCCCATGCAGGCCCCTCCCTGCACCTCCTGAACCCCGGCTCCTTCCCACACACTTGGTATCTGTGATTTCTTCTTTAGTCACTGCTGTCATTTCTCCATACAGTCATGTTTTCGTAATTTGCTTGTCTTTTTGAGACAGGGTCTCCTCATGCAGTTCAGTCTGGCGTTGAGCTTGCTTTGTAGCCCATCCTAGTCTTGGATTTGCAAGGGTCCTTCTGCCTCAGCCTCCCTAGTGCTGGATTACAGGCACATGCTGCCATGCCGAGCATAAGATTCTTTTTTTTTAGGAATCTAACTCATGACCTCACACTTGCCAAGCAGGTGCTGTGCTGCTGAGCTACATCCCCAGCCATATGTTTTCATTATTTATGAATCACCATGTTCAGCTATTTTTAAATTTAGGGTTATCTGTTCTTTTGTTTTTATGATGTCACTTAATTTAGACCTTCTTTATCTGTTACCCATTGACCAGAGGTCACAATAAATTATTATTAGTCTTTTTGAGACAGGAGCTCACTATGTAGTTCAGGCTGGCTTTGAGCTCACTTTGTAGCCCAGACTCATCTTGAGCTTGCAACAATCTTCTGCCTCAGCCTCCTGCATGCTGTGATTATAGATGTGTGCTACCATGCCTGGCTAGTTATATTAAGTTAAAATTGACCTCTCTGCCTTTCCTCCTTGCTTCCTTTTCTTTTTTTCTTTTCCTTCTCTCATTTCTTTTCCCCTTGTCCCTTCTCTCCCTTCCTTGCTGCTCTCTTCCCCATCACTTCTTTTTGATAGGGTCTTGCTACATTGCTTGGGTTGGCCTTGAACTCCTAGGCTCAAGTGATGCTGTGGTACCAGCCTCCTGAGTAGCCAGGGCTGCAGATACAGGGCGCACCCACCCTCTGTTCTCCTCTAGGGATTGTTCTGTACTGCTGCCAGTACCTCTTTCTCAGTGAGTGCTTTGCTGGTCCTGTTCAGGTAGTGCACTGTATCCATTGCAGTTTTCATCATTGGGCACATCATGGAAGGCACTTGATTCCTAATGACTGCCTGCTGTGACAGTGCATGGTTGTGATCCTAGCATTTTGGGAGGCTGAGGCAGGAGGATCAAAGTTCAAGCCCAACTTGGGCAATTTAGAGACTTAAGTAGGCCCTGTTTCAAAAATTAAAATGAAGGGTTAAGGGTGTAGCTCAATCAAAGGCTCTGAGTTCAATCCTAGTACCACTACATGTCTATATATACACATACATACATACACGCATGTTCATTGCATGCAGAAGAAAGTCTGGCCAAGTGTGGCTGTGCATGCTTGTAATCCTAACGCTAAGGAGGCTGATGCAGGAGGATCACCATGACTAGGTAGTAAGTTCACAACCAGTCTAAACTACATAATGAAACCCTGTCTCAAAAAACCAAAACAGAAACCAAAACCAAAAATGTTCTACTGAAGGGCCGGCGAGATGGTTCAGTGGTCTAAAGCGCCTGCTTAGGAAAGCTCAGGCAACTGTGGGGACTGCGGTTCGATCCCCGGCACCACATGCTGCGCCAGCCCCACCACCAGAGTAGGCTGAGCCAGCCATAAAATAAATAAATAAACAAGCAAACAAGCAAACAAATAAATAAAATTTAAAAAAAAAGTGTTCTACTAAAGCCTAAAAGTGAAGTGTCAATACAGTCTAACCTCTGTCCCTCCCAGCCTCAGCCTGCCTTGGGGGCAGGGTTGGTGTAGCATTGGTACCATGGATCGAACCGCAGTCCCTGCATTTGCCTAAGCTTGCCTAAGCAGGCACGTTAGGCTGCTGAGCTATCTCACTGGCCCAAACCTGTTTTAAATGTAGGTGTTTAATGTTTCTGAAAAAGAAGTTCCACTGTAGTATAGCCAAATGTAGTGTTGTGCGTCTATAATCCCAGCTCTCCAGGCGGTGGAGGCAGGGCATTGCAAGCTCATTCCTGGGGCAGGGGGTGTAACTCAGCAGGAGGCTGTGGATTCACTCCACTACTACATTTTTTTTTTTAAGAACAGAAATACTTTTTTTTTTTTTTTGTCTTTTTGAGATGAGGTCTTGCTATGCAGTTCAGGCTGGCCTTAAGCTTACTTTTACAGCCCAGGCTGGTCTCAAACTTGCACTGATCCTCTTTCCTCAGCCTCCTGAGTGCTGGGATTACAGGCATGCACCACCACGCCTGGCAGAAATACTTCTTTGGGTTCTTTCTTTTGAGACAGGCTCTCTGTATGCAGGTCTTTCTCAAATGTCTACATTCGTATGCCTCCTGGCTCAGCCTCCTTAGCAGTTGGGACTGTAGGTGACACGGTGCCTGGCTTCCTATTTTTGATTCTCTGTTCTTAGTTTTTAAACACAGCAAGGTATTGGAGTCTCTGTTGGTGCTGTTGACATTGCCAGCATTTGACATGCCCAGCAAGTCACATCTCAGCACAGAATTGTTGTCTTTTTCCCGTGTTTCTAAATTCTGCCTTGTTTTCCAGGAAACAAATGTGCTTGGATTTAAAGGGCCTAGGAGAATGTCTGTGATTATTCCAGGGATGAATATGAATCATGAACGGATCCCATTTCAGCCACGAAATGTAAGTAAGAGCATATTTGATCAGCAGAGACGTGTGAGAGGCAATAGCACAGGTTAGAAGAAACCACTGCTAGTAGTCTTGTCCCCCCAGACCCCG
>PVKN010020706.1:0-15829 GCA_004027915.1 Capromys pilorides
TTTGGAAGAATTAAAAAAAACTAAGGTTTATTGAAAGTGTTAATGTTTAATTGTTTGACTAATGTTACATCTCTATATCTATTAATCTAAACAGATTTGATGATGAAAATATGTAATACAACCGTTGTTAAATTTTTCTTGTTTTGAAAATCCTGTACTATGTGTATTCTTGCTTATTACTGTTTTCCTATCTTTGTTTCTCCTATTCTTACTCTTTAAAATAAAATCTAATAAGATTTAAAAAAAATACTGCCTTCTTGAGCTGGATGGCCTGTGGTCAACTGAGCATGGCCGCCATTCCTGGGTAAGGCTGGAGCCTACACTTTCCAGAATTTGTTCTGCACATACGAGTTGGCCAATGAGGGCTGGCCAGATAGCTCAGCAGATTAAAGAACCTGCATAGGCAGATGCAGGGACCTGGGTTCAATTCCCAACGTGCCATGCCGGCACTGTCCCTGTGGAGCACTGAGACAGTGATTGAGACTGTCACTGATGGCATGTACCTGTAATCCCAGCACTTGGGAGGGTGAAAATAGGCAAATCACTACCAGTCTGATCTATGCAGTGAGACCCTATAGACCCTGCTCTAAATACATTTTTTTAAAAAAAGAAGAAGAATTGACCGATGAAATGAACCTGTGTGGTGTGTTACCATCTCCCTCTCGTGGTCCCTTTCTAAATTCTTAGAACCTAACATATACCAAGGGAGGTATGGATGTCATTATTTAAATGACATGATCTTGGGTTACTTAAAAATATTGCTCTCTCACCACCACCATGTTCAGTTTCTTTCACTAGTGTGAGTTTCCTAATGTTTATGAAGTCCCCTTCGAGCTTGTGACCCTACTTCTTGTGCAGGAGCTTCCTTATCAATGTGTCATGGATCTGTTCACCATTCCTGTGAAATCTCAGAACTTCACAGCAGAGCATCTCCTGGTTTGTTCATTGTGCCCAGAATTCCTTAAGGGTGTGTGCACGGGGGTGGGTACAGTGACCATGACATAGCCCTGTCCTCAGGAATATGAGCTCTTGCAAGCTTCAGCAGGGAGACAGGAGGCCTCAGCAGGCAGATCAAGACTCCCCATCTGAGTCATTATAAAGGCAACCAGGATTCTGGTGGGTGAGGACGAGGAGGGCGCTGTGGGCTGGGTGGCTGGGCTGCTCTGTGGGAGAAGGAAGAGCTCCGCAGGACCACCCTTCAGCACTGTGTATTCGTGGATGGCTCCATGGAATTTCCTCAGTATTTCTGCGGGCACTGACAGTCTCCAGGACTTCTTGGAAAATTATCTAGTTCAGTGATTGTATTCACTGGGACTTATACCTGTCTCCTAGTAAGAGAGATCAGAAATTTAATAACGGCTCATGTGTGGTTGATGAAGTAGGCTGCCCAGGACAAAGTCACCAGGAACTGAAGTCCTGACACCTTTTTTCAACATAATCTTTTGTGCATGGAGTGTAGTCTCAGAGTCATCTCATGGTCCCAATAGCTGCTAGAGCTCTAGCCATCTTATTTATGTTCCAGGAAGGCAGTGAAAAGAAGGCACCAAAAGTACATCTATCTGGATATTCAGGGGCTTTCTTGCGAGTTTCACCTCAGAGCCTCTGTTTGTGTCTCATTGTCCAGGTGCAGTGGTTGAATGTTTGTCTTCTCCAAAATCCCTGTTATAACAGTTGTGCTAGGAAGAGGTAGGGTCTTTGGGAAGGTCACTAAGTGATTAAGTGCCTTATAAAAGGGCTGGAGGAAGCTTCTTAGCTAATCTCTGCCTCATCTGTCTTCAGTGTTCCTCCTCTCCAGAGGACACAGTAGCGAAGTGCCACCTCAGAAACAGGGCACAGTTTTCACCTGACATTGATCCTCCTGGCACTTTTATCTTGACCTCTGAGACTGAGAGAAATAAGTCCCTACCACTGTGAGGTGCCCTGTGCACTGGTTACAGCAGTGCCCAGGATGGAGACACCATCACTGACTGTGAAGGAGGCTGCGGAGTACGGCAACACAACTAGCGCAGGAGCACCTAAAATAAATCCAGTCTTGCTGCTCAGGCAGGAGGAGAAAATGGGACTAGGGAGGCAGCCAAGAGTCCTGACACTATGGTTAAGGCCTCTACTCCAGAGTCACAGGCCCTGGGCCCGACTCTGCCCCTCAGGAGCCAAGTGACTGCACAAATCACAAAGCTCCCCAAGCTCAGCCCACCCATCTATAAAACGACCAGAAAAAAAAAAAAAGTAAATCCACCTCCTAATCCCAGCCTCCTGATGTCTCAGGAAAGGTTAAATGAGAGGAGCAGGTTGGGTGGGCCACACAGCGTTAAGCCCTGGAGATCAGTGAAGCGGGTCCCTCCCGCGGCCGCGCTCAGTCAGCGACCTGAAGTCGCCTTCACAGCCACTCGCTGAGCCTCCCTTTCCCGACCCTTCTCCACCTTGGGAGCCAATTGCCATAGCTTCCTGGGCACTTGGGCTGGATGTGCAACAATCCAGTCTTGCTCTAGTCCAGTTCAAAATATGAACCTCATGTCCCCTGTAGGGTGCCTGCTCCCCTCTCCCATCCCCAGTCCCCTCAGCAGTGCTGTCAGTGTTGCAGCCTCAGGCCTCACCATCAAAGGACAAGCTGGTAGGGACCCATGGCCTTAGGCCCTGCCCTCCACACACAAAGGATGCACCAGATTTTGGGAGGGGGTGACACTCATGGGAAAAGTGAGGTTCCTTTCACGTCAAGAGCCACGGGAAATACGTGTGTGTCCTTCAGTGATGCCCTCCACTTCTGTCTCTGTCTCCATGTGCCATTCCCACATTCTCTTGATTCGACCCAGTTCTGAGCAACTTTCCTTTCATTGAGAGGCTAAGCAGAGCTCCAGGAGCACCAGATCTCTACCACAGCCCAAAGACCTCTGTGAGGTAGGAGGAGCACTTATCTCTCTCCCCACGATAAAACTTTGGATAGCTTCTCAGTGGCAGCTTAGGACAGATGTCCTCACAGGCTTCGATCTACATGTGTAATAGAAATATCCCATCAGACCTAACACGCAACACATACAGCTGCCTGTGCAGCCAGGTGTGGGGGGTCTCTCCCTCCCAAGTCATATGGGGGCTGGAGGGAGGGGAGGAAGACCCTCAAGGAAATGCCACATGGAAGGATAACAGAAACAGGCCACCAAATCAGGGCCCTGGAAGCTATGATTCTGCAACCTCAAAGTGCTACAATTTAGCTAATAAAAAGACCAGAGTAGGCTGGCCTCAGGGGCTGTCATGAACTATGTGTAAAATCATAAAAATGGGAGAGATGAAAGACACTTTAGAAATCTTATCACTGGGCTCCTGTATTTTACCAATGAGGGTGCTGAGTCCCCAGGAGGCCTCTCCAGGGACTGTCACAGAGCTGAGTCAGACCTTCCCCAGTCTCCTGACACCGGGGCTCACTAGACCACACTACCAAAGCATCACCAACCACTAGCCTCCCTGAGGACTAAGATTTTAAATTCTCTTTTAAAATGTCAGAGACTCGATATTCTTATTGTAAAAATGTTCTTATTGGGAGAAATTGGATGAAAGGTGTACAGGATGGCTTTGAATTAAGTCTTACAAGTACCTGTGAATCTACCATTAACTGAGTAAAATTTTAATTTAAAACTTGTAAGAAGACTTTCAAACCAGCATGGAATTGTACCTGCACTCAAGATGGTGCTGGGTTGGCCCATAAACCAAATAGAGAAATGCCAAACAGTGAGAGGTGTATGTATAGTAAAATATATGATGTGGTACAGGCCTACTCAAAAGTACAGTATCACCAGATAAGATCAGAAGTGGGTCAGAACCATGCACTGCTGGAGGATGGGTGTGGTCATGCTCCCGGCCCCAGATGGGGTGGAGGTAACAGAGGGAAACTCAAGCCCTATGTCGCAAGAGGGACCACAGAGTACGCTAAAGACAGGGCAGGGAGCCAGCCCATGAAGTGGGGCGAGGGGAGTATGACCAGGCTTCTCCCATCCACGGTGGGTCAGAGTCCAGTTTCCAAGGCTGGTGTCTACAACGTAGTGCAGATAGGGTAGCTGGAGAAGCAGAGACCGTGGTACCTGGTCATCAGAGCACCTGTGATACTGACACAGGCTGCGAGCTCAAAGCAGGCACGCTAAGAGCTGAGCTGAGCCATCCCGTGGAAGGAAGGACGCAGCGGAGGAAGCACAGGCAAGTCCTTCCTTTCCCTCCCCACTCCCCTTTGTCCTTGGCCAGCGCTCCTGAGCCAGGACTGCCCCAGAGGTCAGGGACGGCACGGATTGTTTTGTCACTGCCTCAGCTGCTGCTATACCTCTTCCTCTCAGAATCATTAGGAAAAGGCATGTGAAAAGGTCCTTGGCATTTTCAAGCAGCTATTTTTCTCTAGAAGCTAATTGGCACAGCCCTCCTGCCCGCATGTTCGGGAGGCCCAGATATCCATTATGGAGGGAAGGGCACAAGTAGCATGTCCAGAGCCTCCAGGATTCCAGGGCTCCTGAAGGTTTCAACCTTTAAGATCTGCTTTATTTCCATTATATGTCCCAAATGCATTTGACTTTAAGCACCCCCAAAGAGCCAATGCATTTTTTGTCCTCATGGGGGTGGGGGGGGGGGGGGGAAAAAAAAAAAAAAAAAAAAACAAGCACGAGACCAGAGAGGTCAAAAGCTTCCTCTCAGATCACACAGCCAATCACAGTCAAGGTTAGTCTCCAGAGGCCTTTACTCAGCATGCCTTCCTGTCTCCATTGCTTTCCCATAACTGGGGTGCAATATCTAGCCCCCCCACAACTTAAGAGAAGGCAGATTTATTCTGGCTCTCATTCTGTCTGTGGTCAATGAGTTCCACAGCAGAGGAGACTGTGTTCAGACAGTGGAGACCAGGAGGCAGAGAATGAAGGGGGAGCCAGGAAAGAGGATACACCCACCCTTCTCCGTGTCACCCACAGGAGCCCCTCTACCCAGGCCACACCTCCCTACAGCACGTTTCTGCAGCTATTGAGGTCCTCAATGGTTGGGTCCACCAGAGACCATAGTGCCATGACCAAGGCACTCTCTACACTCAGGAGACTTGGCGACCACTGTCAATCCGAACTGTCCTACTTCCCCTATTCCTTGTCTCCTTTTGACATCTTGAGTAAAAAGAACACTACAATCTGTTTGCTTTCTGTTCTAGCTGAGGTTGAGGAAGCCTCAACATTTAGCATGGCACAATTAGTGAACACACTGGTTTGGTGCTACTTAGCACAATTCCAATATTCAAAGAAATCTTTTTTAATATGCATGGGTCTGAGGGTGCAGCTTAGTGACAGAGCACTTGCTTAGCAGGAGTGAGTCCCTGGGTTCCGTGCCCAGCACCACACTGACTCAAATACACACTTGATCTGTGGGCTATAAGTTAGAGAAGACTTTGGACACACAATCTGATTCCTTTGTTTCTCACACAGAAAAGCAGAGGCTGGGCAGGGAGAGGAATCTGCTCCTGTCAGTGTGCAGTGCGTGTCCCTCACCCAGTGACTCTCCCAAGCAGCCTTCTGCAGCAGGCAATTTTCACTTCCTGGCTATCATGTGGATGGTGACACAGAAGCTGAGAGCCTCCGAGTGACCTACAGAAGGCCATGCAGAGGGCGAGTGCAGTGTCTAGAGTAGAGACCTGGTCACGCCAACCTCAGAGGGCACACTCTGCTCTCCTGGCCACCCAGTGACAAAAATGCCTCCAGGAAGTGTTCTGCAGGTGACAGGTTTTCTTTAGTGGCCCAGCTCTGCCACTCTCTACCCAGATGGATGGAGTCCGGCTGCTTAACCCCTCTGGCGCTCATTTCTTCTTCTGTGAACTGGGCGTTTCAGCAGCACCAGCCTGGCGGGGCTATTTCAGTAGTGGGGATGACCTACATAGATCTCCTGGCCCAAGTCCTGGTCATGCCAGCGGCTATTCAAAGTTTATGCTCTTGTTTTCTGATTTTAAATGGTGTGTGTGTGTGTGTGTGTGTGTGTGTGTGTACATGTGAGTGTATGTGCGTGCATTCATGTGTGCTGTATAACTGTGTGTATCCCTCATTTGGTAAGCACCCCCCAAGATGATACCCCTTGTCCCACCCCCTGACACAGCCTTAGCTATCTAAGCTATCTAAGCTATCTAACCCTCTCAAAGGGTTCCAGAGTCAGTGTGTGACTGACAGAACAGTGTAAGCAAAGTATCTCATCTCCAAGTTAGCCCACTGGGGCTTCCATCACAGTCTTTCTCATCTCTCTTTCTGTGCATTTACCTATGTACTTATCTATATCTATGTGTTAATCTGCATATATGTATGATTTATCTCTGCATGTTTGTATTATGTGCCTAGCTAAGCACCTATGTATCTATCTACCTAGCTATGTATGCATCTATCCACCTATTTGTCTATCTGTTAATCTACCCACCTGCCTATCCCATCACCTGGGGATGCCAGCATTCCTGTTGAGAAAAGCAGCACAGAGAGGGTTACATAGTTTGGAGCTCAACTTTCTATTTGTCAACCAGCAAGAAGCTGAGGTGGGAGCTGGAGAGGAGCCTATGGCCCAAGTGCACCCTGGGAGGGTGCAGCCCCTGCCAAATGCTCCAGGGAAACCTCAGGTAAAGTCCTGAGTCAGAGCCACCCAAACACACTACTCTGAGATTCATTGGCAATAATAAGCTTTTGTTTGTTCAGGCTGCTGAGTCTGGGAGCAACTTCTCATGTAGAAATATACAGCAAATGTACCCCACTTTCACTGGGGGCATGGTGGGGGGGCTGCCATGACAGACTCAGGGGCCCTGACTGAACAAAGAGTTACTGCAGGCCAGGATGAGTTTCTTCAAGACCCATAAGTGCTTACTTAAGGTTTGCCCCACTTAACCTCTTGTACGTGTTCCCCTTGGCCTGCTTTGCTGGCTTTCTGCATTCAGAAGTTACTTTTAATTGTCTTAAACAGAAATCTGTTCCAAGCCATCAAGCAACAAAAACAAAGGTGTTTGTGAGGGAAGGAATTAAAGCATTCTTTTCATTTACATGACAGCTATGGAGAGCAACATAAAAGCATTTTGCAAGCTTGCATAAATCTGGCCTTCTATTTGATTTTTTTAAAGTGCAAATCAGCACCCAAGCCTAAACCTTGGGGTAGCAGGGAAATTTAATTAGAAGGTGGGATGTTTCACATAGATTTATTTCTTTCTGCTATTTGCTTAAGACTGGCAGGGTTACCCATCAGCTTAACTATAACTGACTGGAAAAGGAGAAAAGACGTATTCTGAAAGCTTAATTCCAAACCAGAGACCTGGGGGCAGCTGCTGCCATTGACCTTGACCTGAGGGATTCTCTGCAAGCCAAGAATGACCAATGTCTCAGTCAGAATATTGCAACACCTATTGCAGGCCTGTGACGGCCAGGAAGGACATTCACAAACATCCTTGTCTTCTTCCTTTGGACACAGAAATGGTCTACAATTGCAGCTTCCTCTTCCCTTTGAAGCTATACAGCAAGGGCTATGTGGCTTGCTCTAGCCAATAAAATGTGAAGCACCATGACAGCACCACTTTAAGAGACAATGTACAAGGCCCTTCCTTCTGCTGTAGAGATCTTGGAAGCATCTCCTAAGGTGGCGCTAGGGTCAGCCTGGTTCCTTGTCCCTTAATGAGCAGAATGTCCTAGGCATCCCACCCCAAACTTAAAGGAGAAACAATAAATATATTCTCATTAAATTGAACCACTGTGACTTGGTGGGGTAGGGCCATTTGTTACATAGCATAATCCAATTTACCTGACTGATACAGAGGTATGGAAATTAACTCCATGCCTTGATCATCTATCTATTCACTCAGTGAACATTTACCAATCCTAACTCTACACCAAGCGTGTTCCTAGATCCTGAATATAGTACCTAATTACACTATTAAGTACCAATATCTGGGAAATAAATATTTGCTAAGTAAACAAATAATCGTAGCAATTACTATTATCAGTATGCTGCTTAGTATGTAATAAGTACCAACAAATTTTAGGTGTTTAATTTTCCCAACAACCTTAGGTAGTGAATATTACATTATACTCATCCTTATAGATAGGAAAATTAAGGTTTAGGTAAGCTCTGCACCACTGGCTACATCCCAGTCCTTAATTTTTGTTCTCAAACAAGGTCTCCCTGAGCTGCCCTAGCTGGTCTTGAACATACAATCTTCAACCTCCCAAGTAGCTGGTATTGCGGGCATTCGCCATTGCTCCAGGCAGTCTGTGCTGGTAGCCATTGTATCAAGTTGCCTCCAAATGATTGAGTGAATAAATGGAAAGAAAGAGGATGGACGTAGAGAGGAAAGGTTCAGCCCTGAAGGTTTCACAATACAGTGGAAGAGACTGGCCCATGCAACCACTACTCCAAGTGCCTGAGCCTGGAGGCGCTGAGCAGGTATTACACAAAAATCGACAGTGGAGCTGAGAGTCAAGGAAAGAAAGTTCAGATGACCAAACAGACGAGGAACAGTGCATTCCTGGCTAAGACAGACATTAGGCACCTGCAGGAAATAGGTCATGCTACAAGAATGAGAAATGATTGTCATTCCCCGCTACCATAGCTGAGCCAAGAAAGTCCTCAGTTGTGACAGGGTAACCAGGAGTGAGAGGAGAGTGGCAGGCACCTTGCTGTGCTCTTCAAGGCTACTGCCTTGTGGTGCTTCCTGAGCCTGGCACCGTCTGGGCCCTGCAGCAGGGAACAGGTAGCTAGCTGCACATTGTACACCAAGCTACAAGCCCTGCAGGTCAGTCTGCATCGAGGATAAGCTGTCAGCCTGCCAAGGCTCAAGAAGAAATCCTAGCCAGATGACTGACCTTTGGGGGGATTTTCAACAAGCAACCAAATCCCTGGGGGCAGAAATTCACCCTCTTCTCAGCCAGCCTGTCCTGGGGCTCAGCCAGCTATAACCAGTTGCTGAACTGCACCTCAGTGTGTTGAGAGGAAGCTGGTCCAGCAAAGGCTTTCTTCTGGCCCCCCGGGGGCATTTATCATCATTGCCCTAGCACAGGGAGTTGTCTAAACATCCCAACAGCATAACCACAGGGCAGCAGCATTAAGAGCTGGCTGAAAGGGCTTCGGAGGCTTGCAGAGGATCAAGTTTCCCCAGCGCTTGCGTCTGCTGGCTCTGCTTCAAAGGCCACTAGAGTCCTGCCAGAATTAAGGAGAAAGACTCCTCAAAATCCTCCTCTTGCAGGGTGAGCAGGTTGAGGATTAGGTCCTCAGGCAGAGCCTGTCTTGCTACCACTCTGTCCCTTTCCAGGGTTGACATGGATGGCTCAGGGATGTTGATCCTGACTGCAGAGAGACAAATAAGGTGGGCCATCCATTTTCATCACCAGACCCCGAAAAGTCAGTCTTCAGACTTCAGACAGACAGGACCCATCCAGTAAGAAACAGACAAGTCTGCCCAAAATAGGTAGCCAGAGCCAACTTGCAAATCAGCCAATGACCAAAAATCAAATAAACAGGTAGAAAATACTAGCAAGTTAGTGATGAAATCACTTTTTTGTAGACGTCCACGCCTCTCATCCTGCCTGTCTCTGTCTTTTGAGTATTAGGTTTAAATTTTTCATGAAAATAATCAATGGAAATGAACACTCAGTGAACTGGCAACAAGCGAATAAATGATCCCTGATTCTTCACAAATTGACCCATAAAAGCCTCTACCTCCTGATACATGAATAGGATTCTGGGCCCCCTCCCCTGCTCCCTTCAGAGTCTGAATGCGCTTGTTAAAAAATGGTTCCAATCCCTGCCCACCCCGCCAGTCTGGTCTCTGAATAGAGAAACATTGTCACCATCCTCCATGGGACTGGACACAGGGCCTTCTCAGGAGGAGGAGGCTTTTGTGCTGAAAACTTTCCCACTGCTTGTTTACCTGAATTTGGAGCTTTCTCTGACCTCGCCAGAAAGTCATTATGAAAGATCAGGCTCTTGGCAGGTGTGTGCGGTATAAGTGACATGCTTTAAAAACACCTCGTGTAAATCAGATATTGCCATAAAATGGAAATTGCAGCTACAAATAGCATACTTATTACAGTGGTGTCTGATATATAAGGCAATGTTGACACTATATAACAGGTAGCCTGAGAAACAGAGAGTTACATGTGGAGCGTAAAAGATCATTAGTTTTCAATCCACAAAATACAATCTCCCTTATTTTGACATCACAGAATCCTACATCAAAGCTAGAAAGACTCTTAAGGCCATTATCTGAGCCCTGTACTTCACAGATGAGAAGGCTGAGGCTAGGGAGAGCCTGAAATCTGCCCAGGGTCACACTCTGAAGAGGCAAAGCAGACTATGTATGACCTCTGCCATTAACAAAATTGCTCAGAGAGGGCCAGCCAAATAGCTCAGCAGATTAAAGCACCTGCAAGCAGGCGCAGGGACCTGGGTTCGATCCCCAAGCCTGCCATGCCAGCCTTACCCCCAGCGCATACTGAGCCAGCAATTGAGACTGGACATGGTGGTTCACGCCTGTAATCCCAGTTCTTGGGAGGCTGTAAACAGGCAGATCACTATGAGTCTGATCTAGTAGTGAGATCCTGAACACCCTATAGATCCTTCCCTAAAATACAGGAAGAAAGAAAGAAAGAAAGAAAGAAAGAAAGAAAGAAAGAAAGAAAGAAAGCAAGCAAGCAACAAGGAAAAAGCGATGTCTGTGGGCCAGCAAGATGGTTCAGTGGTCTAAAGCACCTGCTTAGGCAAGCTTAGGCAACCTCAGCCATCGCAGTTCAATGCCCAGCACCACATGCTGTGACAGCCCCACCCTCAGGTCAGGTTGAGCTGGCCATAATACAAAAAAGAAAGAAAGAAAGAAAGAAAGAAAGAAAGAAAGAAAGAAAGAAAGAAAGAAAGAAAGAAGAGAGAGAGAGAGAGAGAGATGTCTTCGATAAATGATGTTGGAACACCCTGTAGACCCTTCCCTGAAAATACAAAAAAAAAACATGCTCAGTGCAGGGGAAAGTGGCACAAGCATTCTAGGAGGCTGAGCTAGGAGGATCACAAATTGGAATACAACCTGAGTGACGTAGTGACTTAGCAAGACCTTGTCTTAAAAAAAAAATGTTTGTTTTGCCCACTCAGAATGCCACACTTGGCTTCAGCTGGCTGCCCTCACATTACATCACCACAGGCAAATCATTTCTTCTCACTGGCTTTTTTAACTTACAAAATGAAGTTTATTTCATCCACTATCTCACAAGTGTATCATAAAGCATAAATGTGATAGTCTAAATATGATATTAAAGGATGTTTTAACCTATTGTGCATCACCATCATACCAGGCTCCCCAAAAACACTACAGACAGATAAAGATGTGGCAAAAGTCAAGAGCTCCAACTTCTCTGAGATAGCCTGTGCAGCAGACCTGGCTTCACGAATGTCTCCTTTGAACCCTCCCAACCTGCCCCTCCTGGGCATCCCCAGAGCTATGACCCTTCTGACTCCAGAATTTGGAATTCCAGGGTTATTTGGTGCTCTGCTCAGGCACCCCCATGCCATCTCCTACTACTGGAGCCTCGTGAGGGCTGTGCCCCTGTGGCCTCTCAGTCTCAGGAATCCTGCTTTATGTTAGACTCAAAACAAGGCACTGCCAACGTCATCATGCACAGGAAGAAGGACACACCAGCCCTGCTCTGGTGGGTTGTCACAGAGGAACAACACCAAGAATACAGAGGACCAAACATGTGCACCTTAAATAATCAGACATTTCTCAGAAGAAACACAGTCTACAAGTACGTGAAGAAATGTTCAATATCACCAGCTTTAGAGGAACGCAACCTCAAGCAACACTGAGTTTCAACCTCACCCCAGATAGAATGGCCATTATAAAGAAACCAAGTAACAAATGCTAATGAGATTGCAGGAGGAAAGGATGCCTTCTGCACTGTTGGTGGGAACATAAACTAGTACAACCACTGCAGAAATCAGTGTGGAGAATCCTCAGGAAAACTAAAACCCGAAATTCCTCTTGACCCAGCTATTTCAGGTATATTCCTGAAAAAGTCAAGGGCATCATGTTGCAGCAATACACTCATCCCCTTGTTTATAGTAGCATAACCCATCAGAGCTATAGCTTGTGTGTGTGTGTGTGTGTGTGTGTGTGTGTGTGTGTGTGAGTGCCAGGACCAAACTTGAGACCTTGCGCTTGCCAGGCAGGCACTTGTGCCACTGAGCTATCTCCCCAGCCTGCTAAATCTTAAAACCAAGCCCATCAACAGATACATTGATAAAGAAATGGAGTGCTACTCTGTGATACAGAGGTAAATCTGAGTCATTTGTAGGAAACTGTATATGCCTTGAAACGATAACAATAAGTGAAATAAATCAGACACATGGTTTAAGTATCCCATAGCTTCTCTTATATGCAAACCTAGAGTACAAATAAACTAAAGAGCAAAATAAAAAAAAAATAAAAAGATCTCATGTAAATGGTAAGGGGACTAAGAGGTGGAGGGAGGGGAAGAGGAGAAGGAAAGGGGACATAGTAACACGATGTGTCACACACATGTATTAAAATACCCACAAAGAATATAATCATGTACTAATAAAAAAAGAAAGAAATAGCAGAGCAGCAAAGTGAGGAAAACCTATCAGGGTAATGTCAGATAGCAGCAGGGAGGAAGTGAGTATACCTGCTGGTTGCTGCCGGGTGAGTGGCGTGTGACCAGGGTGACATTCAGCTGGTCTGTACACGCTGTTGAGAGCGGCTGGCATCTGCTTGGATTGCCCAGTTAACTGTACCAGTTCTGTTGTTAGAAATGTTTAATGCCGCCCCTGGAGGGTGGCCCTTCCCTCGTCAAGGAAGGCATTTTTAACACATCGTTTTGAACGAGATCTGAATGAGGAGAAGTCAGCGACCAGCAGATCTAAGGGAAGAGCGCTCCAGGAGACGGGAGCAGCACACGGAAAAGACCTGTGGCAGCCACCAGCTTGAGGGAAAGGAGAAAAAGGCAGACTGCCAGGGAACAGGAGTGCGGGAGTCGCGGCGGTCACGAGGCGGGCAGGGGTGAGGCAATCTAGAAAGAGGACAGCAGGCACCTCCAGAATTCGGGAGCTCTTCTGAGTGCTGAGGCAACACAGAGCACTTTTAAGCCGGGGTTGGCACTTGGATTTTCAGTTTCATAAAAGCACATTGGCCGCTTTTGTGGAGAGGCGTGTGTCTGTCCTTGGCGCCTGGAATCGCATCAATCACAAAGCGTGCTCAGCGGTCGCCGTGAGGACGGGGTCCGCCCAGACTGTCTCAGGTGCTGCGTGAATTCCCCAGGTGAGCGCAGCTTCCTTTGGTTCCTTCCTCTGAAGTGGATTCTGAGAAAAAGTGAGCTGTTCTCGCAGACTCGGCCGCCAGTGGTGTCTAAGCCACAATCCCAGGCCCAGCTTTTGAGGGTACCCCTGGGAGCGGCAGGCTGAGGCCTTACTCACAGCGGCCACAAGAGCATCTTGCTCTGCTTCGGGCAAAAGTGGACACCTCGGAGCCTTCCCACTCGCACACTGAGGAATTGAGTTGCGCCTGTGTTTAAGTGTGGCTCTTTGCTGCGACAGGAAAATTAGATTGTCATTCAAGAAAAGTGCCTGAGGGACTGCCATCGGCACCTCTGATCCTGAGATGTGGGATCCGCATGTGGTTTTTTTCATTTTGCAAACTTTATTATTGCTTTCACGCAGGTGTTTGTCATTGCTTTTCTGAAGCAGCTTCTCCTTTCTCCCTGCTCCCTTCCATTTCTCTCTTCCCAGTGGCCTTTCATTCTACAGGGGCTTTGCCATCCTGCTGGGCAGGTGGAGAGCTCCCTGAGGAGACATGGGCACCATCGTCACTGAGGGCTTCAGAAAGCTCTAGAGCCACTGTTGGTGGCCTAACCCACCATTCTTTTTCGGTTCACCCTCCTAAAACAACCCAAGTTTCATTGAGAATTGTGTACTGCTAGCTCTCAGGATAAGGCTGCTTGTTTTGATGTAATCCCGCGCCCCTGGTGATGGTTGGCTTAGAAACAGCCACTGGCCAGACTGAGCCAACAAAAAGAAAAAAGAGGCTTGAGATAAATTTCTATTTATCCAATAAATATTTCTTGTCCACCTGCTATATTACAGGTACTGCTATTAATTTCTTGGAATGCAAAAGGGCGGAGGAGCGAACGGAGATAGAGAAACAAAACAGACCATAAAGTGCATGTGTGTGCTAGTGATTACTAAAACAAGGGGAAGTAAAGCAGAAAGGAAGAGAAGGGAAGCCCAAGGGCTGCATCCTGAATAGTCACCGCGGCCAGCCAATTGTGGGTGAAGACTTGTCCTAATGAGGTCTGCAGCGGAGCCCTCCAGGCAGAAGGCCTGAAGCATCTTAGCAAGCCTGAGGAACAGCAAAGTAGACACAGGACAGTGTAGAAGAGGAAGTCAGAGAGCAGAACGACAGAGCAGGTCCCGCCGGGCCTCGCTGTCCGCTAATGACTCAGGTTTACATCTCCAGACCACTGAAGGGACTTGAGAAGGACAGCATCATGATCTGGCCTGCATGTTAGCAGGCTCCCTTTGACTTCTCTTTGTAGGCTGAAAAAAGCAAGGAGAGAAGGGGAAAGGGGGCTCCTGTCCTCCATGTTCTGGGAGAGCTTCCTGAAGCCCCTCTCTTGTCCTGGAGAGCATCTGGGCAGACATCAGCTCAGCTTCTTCATTCCTACCTGAGTAGAAGCTGCTCCACCAAGGATACAGGACTGAGAGAACTGCAGGGAGAAGCACGTAGAACTACAGAATTTGGCCTACTGTGACCAAAGCCACCTTGCACCCAAACTTCCAGCCCTGTGAATCTATACATCTCACTACTTAAACCAAAGAAAGTTGTTTTCTGCTTCTTGTACACAAGATATTTCTAGCTGACTTCACCATCACTGCCTGTCACCTATTTGCTCCGCCAGTGCAATGCTGCTGCTCCCAGTGTGATTTACTGAATTACGTTGAAGGTCTTAACTCCAAAAGTGGTGCCAACCTTTTCTCTGAGCTGTCCTTCTGTGGCATCTCCCCACCGAAAGTCCACAGTAGGTCAGATTCACATTTCCTCCTCTGCACCTGGTGCTGCATGGCTCAGCACTTGTAGAATCTTATACTGAGCCAAGCACTTGCCTAAAGGAGCAAGATCAATCCCAGATCTCAAGAAATTTGATAGCGAGTGTGAGGAAGACCTCTTGGTCACATGACTTTGGATCAATACAGCTCATGTGGTAGCAATTACTTGAGTCTCTCTGGGCATCAGTCTGACTGGAAAATGACCTTTTCTAACTGAGAAACCCCAGGTCTGTGGTTTACGGTAGCTTTCCTTTGGTGGAGCTATGGTTTTCATGTTCTCTCCAAAATTCATGTTGAAACTTAATCCCTAATGCCGTGTCATCAGTGGGCCTTCGGGGGTTGGACCAATGCCCTTCTAAAGTGATGCAAAAAGGCAAAGCAGACCAGGGCTGGCAGCACACACCTGTAATCCCAGCACTCTGGGAGCTGAGGCAGGAGGACTACTGTGAGTCTGAGACCAGCTTGGGCTACAAAGTGAGTTTAAGCCATCCTGAACTGCACAATTAAACACTATCTTAAAAAGATAATAAATAAATAAACAAACAAACAAACAAGCAAAGTGATGGCATGAACTTGCTCCTTTTTGACCTTTCGCCACATAAGACAGCAATGAGGAGTCCTCTGGGGAGCAAAGACTAGCACCCTGCCAGATATCAAGTCTGCCAGCATCTGGCCTTAAACTTTCTAATGTAACATTTTGTTATATAAACTTATGTGGATGAATACAGGCATACATTCTAGAGTGAGATTTCTGTAACAGTGA
>PVKN010020707.1:0-15825 GCA_004027915.1 Capromys pilorides
TCTTCACAGTAGCCAAAGAACATAGGCAGCCTGAATATTGATCAATAGATGAATGCATAAAGCAAGTGTATGTGCATACACTGGAATATTATTTACATGTTAGAAGACAACTCTGCAACATGCAGCAACATAAATTAGACTTAAGTGAAATAAGCTAGACAGAGAAAGTTAAATATCTCATAGTTCTGGTTAAAAGAAGCACTCAAACTCTACAAATTTATCCAATTAAAAGTGGAATGCTGATTGCTAAGGGCAGGAGAGAAGCGAGAAGGCGACTGTTACTGGTTGACTTCTAGTCAAGCAAGATGTAAAAGCAAAAACAGTTTTGCTGCACAACATTCTGCCTATGTTAAACAGTAATGATTTATACTTTTCAAAGTTTGATAAGATGCTTAGGTCTTGTTTGTTCTTATAGATTAATGTTGAACAGAATTGTCATACTTGAGATTTTCAGGATAGCTGTCCTTCAGGATGGTATGTCTGCTCACATACTTGATATTCTAACTTTTTTTTGTGTGTGTGGTACCAGGGATCAAACTCGGGACCTTGCACTTGCCAGGAAGGTACTTATGCCACTGAGTTATATCCCCAGCCCAACATTTTAACATTTCTTACTGATGCTTCTTTTTTCTTTCTATAAAATTTAGTACATATTTATTTCAATATCTTCTAATTATCTTTGCTCTTATGAATGAAACCTTGAAGTACTTAATATTTGTAAATTTATTATGACTAACATTTAGGTATTATATTATTCACTGTATGTTTAACATATAACCAACCAAGTTGATTTATTTTTTTCTCACTTTTAATATTTTATAAATTTTTGTGTAATCATATCATGAATTAACAATGTCAATTTTTCTACAGTAATTTATAGTTTTAATTGTCCCATACTATTTCCCAGAACTTCTAGTGTAATGTTGAACAAAAATAGTGGTAACAAGCACTTCCTGCTGATTGAAAAGGAATGCTACTAAAACAGCATCACAAAATTGCATGAGCTATAGACATTCTTAGAAACACCACATGAAGGACACTTGCTCTATTCCTATCTGGGTAGACTACTTGAATAAGAATTGTGCTTTAACCTTTTTTTATGTGTTCAACCAATCACAGAGCTTTTCATCTGATAATATGATGAATTATATTCAGCCATTTATTCCCTCCATAAATATTTATTATTTTAGTTTCGATGGTTAGAATCAAAGTATCAAGGAGAGAGAATAGGTGATGATGGTCACAAGTTTAGGTAGAGACAGCAATCATTAAAATTTAAATGGTGGTCTACAACCATGGGAGTGAGTATTAGATGTAGCACAGGGGGTGGGATTATCAAAGGAAAAATGTTCAGGGAATTAATGAGTGTTGAATGAATTATCTACATCTACTGTGGAATCACCAACGTTAAGACTTGTGTTGGAGACAGAAAGACATGAGCTGTAATCACTGAAACATGAAGAGAAGGAGAAGATGATAGCAGTAATAGAGGAAAGCGGGGTGGTGATCTGATGCCTGATGTGTAAGGTTAACAGTTTTGAGGAAGTAGGAAGGGTAAGTGGTTAGAAATGGCAGTGAGTAGTGAGAGGCACAAAAACTGCTTAGCTCCTTCTAATCTGGAGGATGGAAGAGTCCCAGAAGGGAAAGAAAGTGGTGGTTAGAGGATATTGGAGAATTCTAGGAATTTTGTTAATGGTTGATAGTGGAGTCCAGAGATCATTAGAGAAAAAATTCAGTTACTCAGGTAGTGTTAGGCAATGAAGGTAGAATAAGACATAGTCAAAGAGAAGGTCACGGTGAAGGAGTTGAGTGATGACTTGGGCATCCAGGTCTTACAATGTTAAGAGGATGCAGTGGACATGATGAAGGGACACACCACAGATCCAACTCTCACGATGGGCTGTGCATCCTACTGAGGTCAAGAGGGGACATGCACAAGGCCAGTATACCTGAGGGCTTTGGTGAGAAGTCTGTTTCTCCTCAGTACTGATGTGCTTCTTCTCTGATCTTGCCAGTGAGGAGCTGAATGCCCCAGGGAGGAGAGCATGGTCAAAGTTCAGGGTGAGGTTCCCCCTGGCATCATCTGTGCACCACAGGTAAGCTCACAAGTAGTGCCTGGGAAGCCTGATTACATCCAACAGCAACAAAGCTTCCTGGCCTCTGGGAAGAGCAGAATGAGAAATAGAGAAGAGTTAGTTCACTCTATGAGAAGAACATTATCATCTGTGCTAATGAGTGAAATCTGTCTATGATTTTCCATGGTGGTGGTGTATCGGAATCAAGGTCACCCTAGCCTCGTAAAAGGAGGTTGGGAGAATTCCTCCTTTTACTGTCCTCTGGAACAGTTTGTGTAACAGGGCTTTTGTGTTCCTTGAAACCTTCATAAAAATCGTCTATAAAACAGTCTGAGACTGATGGTGGTGATGTTTGGTTTTGTGGGAAAGAGAATATGAAAAGTTAGGGGTGGTGCATGGAATCAAATCTCAGTTTCTTGAATAAGTGATCTAATTTATTTGATTAGCATTGAAATTCACATGATTTTCCTAGAAAAGTATTATCTTCTATTATTTATTTGAATTTTATTTATTTTTATTTTTATTTTTTTATTGCTTTTAATAAGAAATAACAATGTATAACAATGTCACAGTCTCAAAACACGTTAGTAGTACATTTCAATATTTGATACAATGCATATTATTGTCCTCCTATTAGTTATACAGAGCACAGGATGTAGATGTTATAATTTTTCAAATCATTATTGGCACAACCAAATTTCTTCACATTGAATTAAGAGAAAGTGGTTGTACACATAATCCAATGTTGGATAATTGCAGTGTGTTATTGGTAAAACTGGCAATGTTGGAAGCTGTTGATTTAAGCCTTTTACAGCTCAGCATTCTAATCTAGCTTTCTGTTTTATGCCTTGTGGTTAAATTTTTCTGCTGGGTGGTTAAGGGCAAGTTTAAAAAAATCTTTAATTTATTTGTTTGGTACAGGGTCCAGGGTCTTGCTACACAGCATGGATTCATAGTGATCCTCCTGTCTAAGCCTCCCCAGCACTGGGATTATAGGCATGCCCCACCATGCCTGGTTTTGGTGGCCAGCATGGCAAGCCTTGGATTCAAGGGCTGGCACAGTGGGGATCGAATCCAGGTTCTTGAGCTTGCCAGATAGGTATTTAGACTGCTGGTTTATATCCCCAGTCAGTGTATGTATGTATGTATGTATGTATGTATGCATGTATGTATGTATGTATTTTGTTTTTTTGACACATCATCTTGCTATGCCATGCAAACTGGTCTTGAACTCATTATGTAGCCCAGATTGACTTCAAATTGATGGTGATTCTTATGTCTCTTCATCCTGAATGCTGGTATTATCACTGATTATTTCTATAATAACATCACAAAAATTTTATGTGTAATTACTTCAAGTTTTAACTTTTTGTTGCTTTTTCATTTCCAGCAACTGGACAATTCTTTCCCTTTTTTTGGTGTGGGCTCACTTATATGTCTTAAGTGCTTTTATGTTTGCAGTAGATTTTTTTGGAACAAGAGGTCCCACTTTTGATTAGTTTACAGTGTATCTGGAATTGAATTAATGATAAAGCTAATGATTTTCTGTACTAAAAGGAGAAAAATAATGTACAATTTGCACTGAGCTTTCTGAAGAATTAGACCTCCAAATCAGAGTTGAAGAAATGGACTTGTATTCAAGGATATTCATTTATAAGTTCTATAAATGTCATTCTGCATCATGAGCCAAGTGGCTGGTAACTGTTTCTCCTTCTGTAAATTGAGAGTGAGAAAAATCAATCTCCATTCTTCTTTAGTCTGAGAATAAAATGAGAAGAGAAAAAGGAAATACTTTGGAACTCAGCATATGAAAAGTTCTTGTTTCGAAGTGATGGGAAGCATCTTGTAGAACACATAGCATGCACAGACATCAGTGATTGCTATTTTGAGTATCTACTTGTAGGAAGAGCTTTCTAAATTCTTTAGGGCTTCATAGTTACACAGAATAAATGCCTCTACAATATATGCTGAGGACAGTAAAGGCTACCTAGGTGATGTTAAATGGTGAGTAAGTTCAGCTAGATAGGAATGAAGCACTGCTGTGTGAAAAGCCATTTTAAGTTTTCAATGTCACCACCTGTGCCTAGGTATTATCTTAATGTACCACCTTTCACATATCTGATCTGACCCTTGTCTATGTGTATTTCCTGTGGTTCAATTTCTTTCAACTGTTTGTAATCACAGAATATGAAGGATGAAGAAAAAGTTTCAGTAAAGCTCAGTAGATATTCGTGCTGTTTCAAGTCCTAAAGTCTAGTGCTGGAGTATCTCAAACATGAATTCTCCTGGGAGGGATAATACAAGTTATAATAGCCAATTAGTCCCTTTATGTTTAGAAATGATCCTCTCAGGCTCAGATGCTTTCTCATTGCCACAGTGATCTCCTTGCTATTGGGATAAAGTATGTGACACCCACAAGTTAAAGGAGAAAAGGCTGAGTTTAGCTCACAGCTAGTACAAGTTTCAGTCCATAGTCAGGTGGTTACAAGGTATGAGGGCATCACAGAGAAGGAACAGTCCAAGCAAGGCAGGAAGAAAACAGAAGTTCCCTCATCTTTCCTTTTATATTCCATCCAGGGTACAAGCTGATTGGTTGAAGTTACCCACAGCCAGATTAGACTTTCTTCTTCAGTAAATCCACCATCCACCCCCAGAACTATGCTAAGCCAGTCAGTAGATGATGTAGTGTTAAACATCCATTATTCAGTATCACAATCTATGTCCTAATCACTCCCCAAAGCCCCACCTATCAACACATGACTATTTGGATGAACATCATCTAGCTAAAACCAATACAGAAATACAGAAATGACACCCACAACTTGGAGACAGATTTATTTATGTCAGTGAGCACTGAATAGGATCATTCCCAAAATACCAAGCCCCAAAGGCTCAGGGAGAGAGGATTTTAATGGGGTTGCAAAGAGGAAGTACAGAAGTAGGATTCTTGGGTGTCTGATTGATTCGTACAACATGCATCACAGCGGCCAGCCATTTGTAGGAGACAAAAGCAACTGGAGCTGTAACAGGAACTATTACCAGGGCAATTGAGAAACTGTAAACTGGCAGTGGGGGAGAGGTGTTATTTTCTGTTACATTGGTTTCTATCATTTATTGATACTTTAATTCTAAAAGATAATATGATAGTCATTTGTTTCTTGGCAGTAATTCACAAAGAAACCACATATGGAGGTAAATATCTCTTTATTATATTGCTATCTGTAGGAGACCCTCCTGGGTTCTTGTTTTGATCTGAGAAGTCAGTATTAGCAATTTCAAAATTACGTTATTGGAATCTCACCAAGGTAATTCCAATCTACCACTTCCCATGCAACCCATGGAGAAAATAAAGACACAAAACGTATTTATAATTATTGGGGAGCCAAGGGGCTGTAAGCCCAGTCACAAAGATGGTTCTCTGAAACAAAAGAGATCAATCCAGGGCCTCACCCGGTTTTGTTCGATGGAGGAGTGGCTTGAGGAGGAATGACTGAGAATTGTGGGAGATGGGTGAATACTGTGAGCTGAGCTAGGTGGGGGGCCTACATTTAACTCTGCCATATGCAGAGAGGATATGCAGAGAGTAACCTGCATGATGCTATTCAGATAGTATCTAATGTTTTGAGTAGTCTGGTGCTTCGCTTTGATGTAATCTTTAAAGCCCCGGAAGTCATGGCCTGTGTCTTGTGGCTCATTCCCAGCTGGCAGCGTGAAACAGTAGCTCTTCATCCTGTCTCAACCTGGCTCACATTAAGGAGCAGTAGGTGCAGGTTACCAGGGAAACACGCCTGTCACCTTCAGAGATATAACCAACATCTCAGGTAGACCAATATACATTGCTTAAGGCCAATTGAGAGGATAAACAAAAGTCCTAGCCAGCTCTGCACATATCAGCATAAGGAAAGAGGGTCAGGCTCAGTCAAAATATAGTTACTCTTCCTTCAAGGAGAGCTGGTCAGGTGGTCTTCCACACTATCCTTGTACACAATAATTCTCACAATAACCTAGCATTTATTAAAAGATGCGAAAATACCCTTTACAGTGCTAGTCATCTATCCATACCAACACGTGGCCATCATTAGTCCACAGATGGCGGCGGAGAAATCATGGCCCTCCTGGATGTGCTGCTCACCTATGCCTTCCATGAAGCCTGCTCTGGTGACTCTAGTTTATAGAGATGTCTCTTTTCAACACCCGAAGCCTATCCTTTGGCCCTGCGCACCTGCCCTGTGCCTTTTCCTTATGACTAGGTGATTTCTGAGTGCATATGGTTGTCCACCTAGGTCTGTGAAAGAGAAACGTTCAAAATTTTAGGCTGAAGTCTCCCAGATGAAAAACACTTTAATATATTTGCAAATGCAATGCAGCAATTTTCCTGCTCCCTGCTCAGATACCATCATCATGAGCACATCCCTCTCTCCCCACACCTGTTAGTTTATGTGCAGTGGAAGAGGAGTGGCTTCTTCACACATGTGCAAGCTCTCAATATCTTAGTTTTCTGCCAGTGAACTCTCATGGAATTACCCGCATATGCTCAAACCTGTTCTTGCACATTATTTTTTGTGTCTATTTTCCTTCTTTTCATACTAATATTTCATTAAATGCAGAACTTGGGTCCTCCCTTCCTGATTTCCTAAATACTATTATTTTCCAGTCCTCCCCAAAGCCCATATAAATCAAAAGATGTCATTTTTATCATAAACTGATATTGGATCATCTTACTAAAGTTCTGTTTATCAGATCATTTTAAACAAAAGTGAAAATTTCTCTTGCCTGAAATTCTCTAGGTTATGTCTATCACCCAAGTCTCCAATCTCCTGCTGCATTTTAAAAACCCTCTCCACCACCCCTACCTCCCAACTTCCAGCTCCTTCTCTAGAGCACTTACTCCAGTGTCACATAAAACCATCAGTGTCTCCACCACTTGCTATGTGGCTTTAGTTTCTGTACTTATCAAAAACAACAACAACAATAACAACAACAACAACAACAAAACCACTGTAATGAAATGACAATGACCCAACCCTTGGGAGGCTGAGGCAGGGGGATTGTTGCAAATTCAAAACAATTCTGGGTTATAAAGTGCCTGAACTGGACAAAAGAAAAAAAAAAAAAGGAAGAAAAGAAAAGAAGCAAAAACACAATATTATGTTTTTCTTTTCCCTTTCCAACCAATCTCATTCCAAAACAAGACTAGGATGGTGAACTATTGCCTCCCTGACATATACCAAGTGTTTCCCGTCCTTGCTTCAGTGAAACGAATCATCTCTCTGCACTGGGAGATAAGTGGGCAGGGCTATTCCTTCTGGTGTGGTTTACATCTGTCCAGCATGGCCTATATTTATGAGGTTTTAAAGTAGGATTAAAGAAAAGTGAGGCCTGAAATGTTTTTTATCTTCATAAATTATTTATGGATTTTATGGTTATTTTAGAGGTAAACATTCAGGCAACCATGACAACGCAAGTAATGCCGGAGCTGCATCAATGAGAGAAAGGAAGTGCACTCATCCCTTAGAAAGTTTAGTGCAATGGCAATGTGCCAGCACATGTTATAGCTGGGACAACAGCTTTCTGTCGTGAGTTTCATTGACCCCTCATGAAAGTCAGGCCGGCGCACTGCCCTGTTGCTCTCTGCCAGGGTATACTGTTGCACCTCAGGTAACCAGCTCCGAACCTCCTGGCTGGCTAAGGTGGGGAGGTGTGACCAACTTCATGCCTCAGGGCAGTGGTGACACTGCCCCTGACAGAGACTATCATGTGCTGGAATCCACTCTATTCATTACAACCCCTGCTTGACCCTTACGTGCATCCAACCTGTATCTCATTTCACAGAGTTCAAATTCTTGGGAGTTTAAATGATTTAGCCAAGCTGCCTGAGTTCTAGAATTTGAAGCTCTATAGTGAACATTTAGGTGACATACCTTGCTTAGAAGTCCTGACTGGTGAACATCCTGGCTGAACATGGTAATTCCCCAGAGCTTCTGCATAACTTGCTAAGAGTTGGACGCACTGAAGCGTGGGGCACAGGCACTGCTCAGCGGGTCGATCCGTCCTCTCTGCCTCATCCATGCAGCGCCACTACAGGAGCCCTCTTCCTGCATAGCCCAAAGCAGAGCATAGTGGGGAGGAGCTGGTATAGAGGACAGTGAGCTGGCAGCCCTCAGGAGCCTGGCAGCTGGGTAGCCCTGACTCTGAGCTGGGGACCTCTCATGCTCTCAGTCTAGCCCAGCACATGTGTGGCATCACAATGTTCAAGCCTCGGGCCTCACGTACTTTTTGGTTCCACTTTTTTGCTTTACATGTTCAGCTCAGTAGCTTTGTTTGTTTTCTTACAATATTTCCTGGCACGTGCGCTCCTTGGCATGGTCCTTGGCAATATTACCTTTGCTGTTCATAATGCCTCACTCCTGGAGGACAGCAGGGTTTCAGATGACTTCCACTTACCTGTGGTCCGTTTGAGACTATTGTGCCACATTCTCTCCTCAGGAGTGCTGAGGGGTCACAGGGGACCCTGCTGCGTAAGATCTAAAGCTCTTACAACAGTGGACCCAGTAAAGGATCCAAGCCAAAGAAATCCCATATCTCCATCTCCAAACCAAACTTTTGGACCTTAGCATCAGCAGTACTGGTTCTCAGAAACCACAATGTTTTTGACCTCATATTTGGGACTTTACCACTAGAGAAGAAATCTTTACAAGGAATCAGAAAGATAAGCTCTGTACAGAAGCCCCAACTTCCAAAGATAGCCTTAGGCTTTCTTTGCAGAGATGTACTGACTCCTGCAAAGGAGGAAAGACAGAAAGCCAGCCCCAAAATTGTCAACATCCCAGAGCAATGAGTCCCTTGGGTTCTCTATGTCCAGAGGCCACTGCCCATTCTGAGAGCTCAGCATCAGGCTGAAAGTCTTGACCGCTGAGCATCCTGTTGGAGAGGAAAATACCAGGGCCTCCTGAACCAACAATGAGACATGTTTGGCTAGCAGTGATGAAATGTCTTCTGTAAACACTCCCTACCTACCTACTGCCTCTTTCCAGGACTGATTCACCACTGAAATATTTGTGTGACTGAAGTTCAAGTCCATGAGACCAAACCTTTTGGCGTAGGCAGTTCTCAAGTGCCATAGAAGGGAACATGGCCTTCATGGGCCAGGGAGGTCTTTCAGGCAAGCTAAGCTGCCAGTCGCCAGCAGGGCTGCCCACAAACACCTGAGAGGTAGGGCTGGGTTTTCTGGGTCAGATCAACAATGTGTGTAGGAATCCACTTTGTCTGATGCATTTCCTCCAGTGTCTCCAGTTATGTCTATCTAGAATACACAAGAGAGGGCCAGAGGCACTGACTCACATCTCACCTTGTTCTACCTCCATCTGATGATATAGAATTTCTTTAACTCCAGATTCTTTTCTGGGATCCTAATTCATTTATTTTTACACCTTCATGAGAGGACAGATTTTTTTTTTAAATGTATTTAGTGCAGGGTCTACAAGATCTCACTACACAGATCAGACTTGTAGTGATCCTCCTGCTTTCAGCCTTCCAAGTGCTGGGATTACAGGAGCACCCCATGACACCCAGTCTCAGTCACCCATCTCAGAGCACCTTGGGGTCAGGGTCAGCATGGCTTGCAGTACACTGGATTGAACCCCAGTCCCTGTGTTCTACCTAAGCAGGCACTTTAGTCCACGGAGCTATCTGGCCAGCCATAAGGTCTTCTTTCTTTCTTTTTTTAATGCAGAATATGCTACATTTTTAGAATAAAAAAGAGTGCAAGGATTTATATTAAATATTTCCCCAGGAGAGAGAAACAACACTGAGAACGTTGGAAGTGCTCTATTTGCTGATGGATTAGAGAGCACTTTCTGCAACCAGGGCATGGTATAAATGAGTGTCTTTTTGTTCAGGGAACACACAAGGGATGCAAGCCTCTACCCCCGGAATGTCCTCCAGTGGAGCTGTGTCACTGAGAAAGCCAGCCTCTGGCCCTGACCTCATGGCTGAAACTTAAGCGTCAGGAGTAGGAGGTGTTACAGTCCCTCTTCACAGAACCTTAAATTTTATTTTTCTCTGAACTCCACCCTAGATCAAATTGCTTTTCAAGACAGTCTGTAATGTTTCAAGTTAACTATAACCTAGCCATAGCATATTATTTTTATCTTTATAGCACAGAATGCACCAGAAAGTTTATGTACTGAGCTGGTATCTTACTGTACGCATTATGCAAAGTCTACAGTATTGCACAGAAGTAAGTAAACTGACTTTCTAAGCTAGTGCTTTGAACAGCACTATCAGGATTTCAATTAGGTTGACAAGAAACAAATCACTTGATATGTGAGGTACTGCTAGTAACATCTGATGATGTGATGTTTAAAAGATGTGTTTACCTTAGAATCTTCCAAAGCTGAGTGTAGTATTCAGCCTTCCAACAAAGGAAGAAAGGGTGCTACATTTCTCATATGTATTTTCCCAAGAATTTTTGTATTGGTTTGCCTATATATTACTCACTATACATTCTGAAATATTGTAGTGTGGAGCAGTTTATTAAATTTTTAGTTAAGCATTATTTCCTGTGACATAATTAAGTTAATGCACTCAGTAAAAGCTCTACTATAAAGTGCTAGAAGATGAACAGAAGAATGCCATGTCATTTGAATAATAGTTGTATAGCCAGTAAGTAGAGCATTAATATAGAGTATCTTAGGAGAATTCAACTTTGTGGGAGCTATCTAAGTTTCAAGCAAGTAAACCAGCAATCTGGCTACAGAGCAGCACATTCTTGGCTGAGTGCTGTTTGCATGGCGCGTGTCACATTGTAGTCTTTTTTGGGTTACAAATACTTGTATAAGAAAATCTACTCCAAATTATAAATTGCAGACTTACCATTTCACCTTGCAAATATGACTTATTTATTTACAAGATGTCACCACCCATAGCAAACCTAATCTTGCCACATCACGGATGCTTAGGCACAAGTTCGAGCGTGACATTCCCTATCTGTGCAGGGTGAGGGAGGGAAGAGGCCTCGGCCCAGAGCTGGGACATAAATACTCTGTGAAGAGAAAAGCATGTCTTCTTCTGCCTTCCAACCCCCCTGCAACTCCAGTCACACCTCCTCATGTTACTGGTAAATTAGCCAAGCTGTTGGCCTGGGTTTGCTGCTCCTAGCAACACAACTTGTCCCTTGCTGAGCTGAAGGACAGTCTCCAGGCTCCTTTTAATCTGATTGTTTCAACTCAACTTAATCTTCCCAATAAATATTTTTCTTCAGCTGCAGAAAACTGTAAGTCAACCAACTAGTTTATTGTCTACCTATTGAAGTTAATAGAGCATGTCCTAGCCACACCGATAGCTCTTGAGGTGAGTTTGATTTTTCTGGGTGATCACCAACCTTTCCACAAGGAAAAGCATTCCAAGTGAGAGTAAGATCAGGAGCAATGCTTCTCTCCAGGATAGCTGTCACTCATGGAGCATTTGGCAGGAGCTGGTAGCCCTGTGTTACCCTCATTACAATAGGCAAAGCTGGCCTCATCATTTCCATGGAGCAGATGAGTTCACTGAGGTGCAGAGATTCGAGCAGGGTGCCTAAGGCCTCCCCACCCACTGTCTGCTGAGTCAGCACTCCAATTGTTGCTTATTCTGTGCCAAAATTTTTCACCACTCACATTGTTCCACTGTCATTCTATATCTACAAAACCTGTCACAAAATTTTAACCTTTCAGTTCCAAGCTTTATGAGCCTTGATTTGATTTGACTCAACAGATTAGTCCAGGAATTTTTTTTAATGATCAACATCCATGAGGCAAGATCATATTGGATATTTCATATTTTCTCCAAATCCCCATGGTGACATGGGAGATAGCGACTCATACCTTCACCCTCTCTGAGTAGTAACATCTACACTTAATCCAACTGGGAAGTGCTACACAACTGCATGTGCTCTAGTCTGCATGGAAGGCTCCTGTTCATTTTTTGTCCATTAGCTCTGTCATAGACCTCCCCCAGTGTTCAGATCATGATTTCAGAGACTTCAATTCACTTGGCCATGTGGTGACATGGTGGTGGTGTCAGAGGAGGCCTGTGACCCCATGGAGGCCTGAAATGAAAAAAAACAAGACGGGGAGAGCGTGCCTGCAGTGACCTCATTCCTGTCACAGGGCTTACCTGCAACTCTTTAGTTCCCTCCATGTATCTCCATGGGCTTGGTACCAAGCTTTCAACACCTACCTTTGGAATACTCAAGATGCTGGTTTAGCACTGTAGGATGTTGGTAGGAACAGAGTCTGTGGTCCCCCAAAGCAGGAAGAAGGATTCTACCTGTTCCTGTTTTCTGCTCTTCAGGTCAGAACGGTCAAATTCTTACTAAGACTGTGGGCTGCTGGTTCCACAAGGTTCAGTGTTAGAAGAAACCAAAGTGGCTTCTGTGAGTAGGGTATGGTGATGACAGAGAGGCAGGCCGAGGGGTGGGAAAAGTGTGCTATGCAGTTTCCATAAGGAGAAAACTAAAAGTGACAATAACAAGCATAAGTGCGTTTTGTTGGGTGTACACATAAAATGATTCCTTTCCAAAAATGTGCCTGTAAGTTTGCATGACTCAGAGCTCAGAAAATAGTGGTTAAGATGGTTGAGTTGAGGTCACAAAAAGTTGACTCTGATCCTCATGACCTGAACAAATCATTTACTTCTCATGAACTTCATTTTTCTGAGCTATGAAACGAGAATATTAATGCCTATCTTGAAGGGATTCTGTGAGCATTAGTTGAGTTCGTACACACAATCTACACACTCTGACATGTAGTTGGTGACAAAACTTGGAACAGTCATAATATCTGAGGTCCTGTCCCTGTGTGCCAAATAGACCACAAAAAACCCAGCGTAAATGGAAAGAAGAGACGGGAGGATGTTGCCAAGCTGCCAGCAGCAAGGGCTGATTTCTAACTGAGTTCTGATGGCTTTTCAATAATACTTCATGTTTTGTCATACTTTATTTGATTGGTAGGTTCAGGCTTAAGAATATTGTTTCTAAAATCTTAAACGTGATCATTTAGAAAATTAAAATCAAATATGTGCCTATTAAAGTTTGGAAAAGGATTGAAAGCAAAGATCTTAAAGTTGAAAAAAACTAAAGAAATATATTTCACAAGAATAAAACACACACAAACATGGACACACACACTCCTGTGATAGGACAATAACACAAATTAATTGAGAAAATAAAGACAAATGATTCAGGGGTTGGGGAGATAGCTCAGTAGAATAAACATTTGCCTGGCAAGTGCAAGGTCCTGAAATCAATCCCTGGTACCAGAAAAAAAATTAAAAAATAAAAAAAAATAAATGATTCAATATCCTTTCTTAAAAACTCAACTTCTTTGAGGAACAAAAATAACATCAACAAAATAAATCTTTGTTTTTCATAAGAGCAAAATGATAACTAAAAAGATCAACATAGTAGGATGGGGGAAGGTTTATCCAGCAAAGCAAAGATGATGGACCAGGGGAGTGAGTGACTGCCTGGGGAATTCTTTCTCTCTGTGCCTCCAGGTGAGAGCTGGGGCATGAAAGGCATTTGTTTTATATTTGCAAGGCAGAATAGAATGATTGCTCTTTGAAGGTAGGGATAGTTACTCGGGATGGCAGGTGAGTATATTGCTACCAGCAGGCTCTGGTGTCTTCTGACTCCTCTTGGGGGAGAATTTGGACTTGGACTTTTCAGCAATGCTGAATCTGTTGGGACTTTGGTAACTCTTAGAGATGGACTAAAACATCTTTTGCACAAAGGGATGCGCATGAGTCTTCAGGGGTCCAAGGGTGAAATGCTATAGTTTGTCTCTAAGGGTCCCCTCAAAGCCTCATGCAGTCTGGGGCACATGTTTAGAGTTTGTGATTAACTCATGATCCACTGGGATTATGGGTGATCCAAGGCTGGAATTATCCATCTGAGTACTGCTGGGATTATGAGTGTGAGTGCTACACCAGCCTGAGACAGCTAGCCTGAATGTTACTTAAGACAGACAGGCTTCCTCTCTACAGCCATTGTTGCTTCTACTCCTCCGTTTTGTCCTCTTGCTCTTTGCTGCCACCATGAAAGGTTGCTCTCTGTCCTGTGCCACTCTGCCCTTGAGCCAGCTGAGTATGGACTGAAACCTCCAGTAACTATGAGCTAAATAAACTTTTCCTTCCTTCATTTTGAGAGTCAGGTATTTGTCCCAGCAGGGAGAGAAGGATAACTAAGACAGTGACAGCAGCACTCTGATTCTTTGAGATGTCCCTGGAGTGGATTCACTGGCAGGCAGGGCAGACATTATGTGGCTGTCACACTGTTCAGCCTCGATTATGATTCAATGATTCAAATTTTCTACTCTGTGTTGATTTGAAATCTTACAATGCTGTTTTTGACATGATCTCTATAGACAAAGAAACAGACCTAGATTTACCCAGGTATATTTTGTGAGACATCTAGTGTTTCTTGTGGTCTTGGTTGGCAACTGAAAATAGGACTCCTTTTACTTACTGGGATTTCTAGTTACGTACTAAGTAGGTAAACAGTTATTTCACAAAAATGACCAGTTTGTGTTGAATCTTCAGAGTGAATGGTAGTAATTGGTTCACTATAAATATGATTTCTAAGCAAGGAATGATGGGTCCTACGTTGGTCAAATTGGATTTTAAGATAAAAATGATGGCACTCCTGATTCCACAAGACTTATAAAGAGTTAATTTTCATAGATAAACATTGCAATATTCTATAAAAAAGTCTCACATGGTTTGTCACAAATAGATGACATTAACATTTATAATATTTGAATCACTGGAGCGATGCATGTATGAGAAAAGGAACAAAGAAAAGAACGAAGATCAAGGAAAGCATAGGGAAAGAACTTTCTGCCTTGACACCTGGCACAATCATCACAGAAGTGGATATATTGATCTGGTGTGGTAGTGCATGCTTGTAATCCCAGCACCTGGGAGACTGAGGAATAAGCATCTCAGTGACTACAAGGCCAGCCTGGAATACATAGCAAGATCTTGCCTTGCCTGGCGTGGTGGTGCATGCCTGTGATCCCAGGAGTCAGGGGGCTGAGGTGGAGGGAATCATTGTAAATTCAAGGCCAGCCAGGGTTAGTCCAAATGACATAGTGAAACCTTATGTCAAAAGAAAAGTAGTTATACTGAAACAGGCTACTGGAGGATACATATCAAAAACCAGGAGCTGGGGAGATAGATCAGCAGTTGAAGCACCTGCCTAGAAACTACAAGGTCCTGAGTTCAGTCCTGACTACCAAAAAACAAAACAAAACAGAAACATAGCAGGCACAGGAGGTAGGTAGGAGTTCACTGATCTGGGAAGAGTCTTCAGTAATTTGTTGGTGCAAAATAATGACTTTTATGGAATTGTTTCTCTGGATCAAGTTGATCTTGCTGCAGAATGCAGCTAGCTATTGAGACTTCCCCTTCTTCCACATGGGACTTGGAGACCAATGGCACCCATGGCACCCCTTCATGATATCAACTATCTTTTTTTCCCAAAGCACGTTTACTTAACAGTGGGAGATGCACCCCACTAGCACTGGGGAGCTAAACACCATCCACTTCTGAGAGAACAGAGGCCACTGGCTTAGAGTACCCCTAATGACAGTTGACAGTTCTTTGGTGATCCTGGGTAAGGTACAAGAGACAAGCTTTTCTAAAAATTAATGTTATTAATACATTTTGACATACACAATGATAACATCCATCACAGGAAATTTGTACCTAT